>OMNN01030475.1:0-41363 GCA_900302755.1 Chromis chromis
GAACATGACAATGGCCCAAGATGTTGATTTGACCTCCAAACTTCCTAGACCCCATTCTGATCAAGCATCAACAGGATGCAGTGGAACAAGTTGGATTGACAGAGGCCCCACTGCACAAGCCAGAGTACCTAAAGGATCCACTGCCAACGTCCTGGTGCCAGACCCCATAGGACACCCTGAGAGGTCCTCTTGTCCATGCCCAATGGTTCAGAGCATTTTTGACCACATAAGGGGGACCAACACAATATTAGGCAGGTGGTCATAATGTTATGCCTGATCGGTGTATATTCTCATCATGCTGCCAAAACAGGTTGGACCCATTAGGGCATGGACATCAGACCTCTGGGGTGTCATGTGGCGTCTGCCTCAAGGTGGGGCCCTGCTTGGACCAGGATTATAGCGATGCATCTTGCGGATGCTTGATCAGATTGGGCTCTGGGGATTGGAGTCCACATCAACACCCTGAGCTCTTGGTCATGTTCCATGAGCTGCTTCTGAGCTTGAGTTTTAATGTTGTGGCTGATTAATGTATGTTAGATAATTTACAACACAGCTGTAACTTTAATACATCTAATAGAAGACTATTGCAGGCAATATTTGAAATCACCATGCTGCTCCACAAATGGTGGAGTTTCTAACTGACACGTCAGCATCTCGCATGCCATGTGTTAACTGGATAAAACCGCATTTTAAGGTGGCCTTTGATGGTCACTGATTAAAGGATTGTCCATCTACTGTTTACACTATCTGATCATAGTCCTTTAAAGCCACACCTGAGTAGGGTGTGGATTAACTCAGTGATTAATAATTTGTAATCAGTTAAACAGCTCAACAACTGCTGGTGCACAACTGGTTAAATGTAACCCTTTTTAACTGGAACAATAGAAGTTTTAACTTTTTCTTAAAGACAGAATAGAAGACCATTTGCATGCTGCATTTGTATTTTTGTTCAATTTTTTGGATTAGCCAAAAAACATCGACACCAAGGTATTTATATCCGGTATCCTTTAACAGTTCAAGTAACAACATCAGCAGCAAAAACAACAACAACAACAACAACAATAGTAATAACAGTGCATATTAATATATAGATACACTGTATATAGTTAAAATCATGTGAAGGTTGGAGAGTGGCAGCTGTAAAAATCACGCTGCTCCATATCAGTCCTGGAAATAAAAATAAAATAAAAAAAAAGAAGAGTAAAATAAGACTTCATTATGATAAAATAAGTTGGATATGCTGCCTGTTGAATGTCCTTTTTAAATTCAGAGTCACTGAAGAAGCGCAGTGACAATAAAAAGAAAACAATGATAAAAGCAGTATGTGACAGAAAAATAGAGTTCTGGTTGAAGCAATGATGTTTTGTGGAATGGAACCGTGTTTGACAGTTTCCGTGTCTGACACATGAAAAGGATGGACGGGTTGTCGGTGTGTTGTCGCCTGTGTTTCCGCCTTTAAACACTCGGTAACTTTTACATTAGTTACTCAGACCTGCTGGAACTCTTTTAACTGGGTAACGAGTCCACGACAGTTCAGAAATTAGACGGTGCTGCACTTTTGCTAACTTATTAGCCACGTCAAGCTAACAAACAGAGCAGGCGAGTAAGATTCAACACATCCGCTCTGCTGACTATCAGCGTAAAGTACACCGGTACCACTCACAAAGGTAGGGCTTTTAATTTGAAAGCTGAAAAAACGTTTAATCTCGTTTATTGTGTGAAGCTTGACACTTGTGCAAGTACTGTAGTTGCACGTATTTTGCTACGTTTTCTGGTGGACGCCGTGTTTTACAAGTTGGTTTGAGGCTTCTGGTCGTACTCGTACTTTGCCAGGTGTTTTATTAGCCCTCAGCGGTAACATGTCGGCCGTGTGTCGGGTTTTCTAGGAGTCTTAGCGTAAGAGTCGTCGTCGGGGCCTGTTCGAGTTATTTCCATCACTGCCGCTGGCTAACAAGTCCCTAAACAGAAATGTCACTGGAGGACTATGAAAGACATTTCGACTCGCTAAATTCGGATTTGGGCGGCGGGTCTGTGGTCAGTGAGCGGTCAGCTTCGGGCACATTTAATGGCGAAGAGGAGAAGTTGCATTACATTCCTATTCGGATCCTCGGGAGGGGGGCGTTTGGTGAAGCCACTCTGTACAGAAGGACAGAGGTAAGTTGAGCACAGCACAACTCCACGCTAATAAACAACGAGGACACGTCAAGTCCTCATGGCCACAGAAAACTCCCTTAAAGTTTAATGCAACCAGAAATATGTGTCTTCTGCAGCTTTGCTAAGTCCCCATAACTGTCCTTAGCCAGGCAAACATGAGGTTCTACACTCTAAACTGATGCTATGGCTAGCTGTGGTACATTTTGTCTTCTCAGTCATTTAGTAAACAGCAGACCTGAAACGATTAATCGATTCATCAACTCGTTCCATAATCGATTAATCGGCCTGAGTCTTCTTTTTTCTAAAGGATATTCAAATGTCTCTGATACCACTTTCTTAAATTAGATTTTTCTTGGTTTCTTTAGTCAAGTCACCATTATTTATATAGCACATTTAAAGCCTTTGACTAGAATTGCTTTGCAGTAGAAAAATCTGAGTTATGAATTAACCCAGCAAGATTAAATATTGAGGTTCAGACCCTGCAGTGATATTTATGGTATGAATTTACCTGAATAATTTAAGTAGTACTGATTAAAGGCCTACAAAATGTATAAAATATAACTTTACAAGACCATTTAAAATATTAAGACTAAGATCCAAAAGTATTATTAATTATGGAGATTAACCTAACTAATATTAAGGCCAACACGTCACAGTAGTACTAATTATTGAGATTTACCTGAATAGTTTAGATCCAAAGTTATGACTCTACAAAAATATACATGAACACAACAAACCCTACGATTCATTGGATCCCCTGTTTTTTTTATTTTTTATGGGTATTATTTTGTGTTTTATATATATTCCTTGAGTAACAGAACATAATTTTTTAGGTCATGGACAAAACAAGAATTTTTAGGACATCATCTTGGGCTTTAGGAAACACTACTCAACATCATCAGTACTTTCTGATATTTTATAGCACAAATAACTAATCAATTAACTCAGAAAATAACTTGGAGATAAATTGACAGTGATAGAATTGTTACTTTCTGCCATAGTAAACAGTACGTGTCTGGCACACTGAATTGCTCACAGTTCTTGTGGTTCTACACCCTTGATATTTCTCACACAGTGACTGTGAGAAATTCTTGAGTGAGAACAAGATAGATGACTTTCTCATGCCTTTCCTCTTTATACTTTATTATAACTGACTGCAGCAAAGGGAACCCTTTCCCGCCACCCTGTCAAGAATGCATTTTGAACCATTTATATTTTATAATGTTTCTTGTATTACATTTTTTAATATTTTCAATGTCTTTAAGCAGATAAATATTATCCTGAGTCATTCTGTTAACGTCAAAAGGGACATATTCAGACTTATGTTATTATTATTATTCAATAATATGTCCCCTTTGGCTTCCCCAGGACAACTCTCTGGTGGTATGGAAGGAGGTGGACCTGAACTCGCTCTCAGAAAAGGAGCGCAGAGATGTCATGAACGAAATAAGCATCCTGTCCATTCTGGAGCACAACAACATCATAGCCTACTTCAATCACTTCATGGATAAAAACAGTCTGCTCATTGAGTTGGAGTATTGCAATGGTAAGAAAACGCACTTTCACTCTGGGATCTGATTGAGATTAGTGTGGATGCAGTTCATGTGTGACAGAATGCTAAACAACCTTGTTATCGCAGGAGGAAATCTGTATGACAAAATCCTCCAGCAGAAGGGGAAACTCTTCGGTGAGGAGGTATGAGTGCACCATTGCAGGCCTTTTTTTTTTTTTTTAACAAAACAGACTATTCTCAGTTATATCGTAATCTTTAACATGTTTCTTCAGGTGGTCATATGGTACCTGTACCAGATCGCCTCAGCAGTGGCTCACATTCACAAGGCTGGGATCTTACACAGGTAAGATGCTCATGCTGTTAATGAAGGTAGCCGGACTGTCACGTGACTTTAATGAATAATCGGATTTTTGCTAATCGGATCGTTTGTTTTTTTCTTGCAGAGATATCAAAACTCTGAACATTTTCCTGACCAAGACTGACCTCATTAAGCTGGGTGATTATGGCCTCGCAAAGAAACTAGACTCTGAGTTTTCAATGGCTGAGACTGTAAGTTGTGACTCCTTTCATCCTAATGTAGGAGGCTAAGATTATGTTATTTAGGTTTTAAATCATTTGTTCACTCTATAGACTCTTGGTGTAGTGATTGAGTAGATCGTAGATTTGTGCCTGCTTTCTTTTTAGGTGTTGCCATATTATTTAGAGGCGCATCACCGTAAATTTGAGAGAAAACATTACTTGTTTCTTTGCTGAAACACAGCAGTCACATGTCGATGAAAACACATATACTGAATGTGTACAGTTGATACTCTTTTGTCACCTTGAATGCTGCTACTATATAATTAGAATCCAGATGCTGATCACACACTATATATATAAAGCTGTGGGTGTGAGTTTACTTTGCATAAACTCATTGTGTGAAGTATACAATATACAATTTCTTTTCTTAATAATTCTCTTTGTACTTTTACTTCCTTGGTCCGTGCAGTGTGTGGGAACTCCATATTACATGTCGCCTGAATTGTGCCAGGGATCAAAGTACAACTTCAAATCAGACATCTGGGCCATGGGTTGTGTACTTTTTGAAGTCTTAACTCTTACAAGAACGTTTGATGCAACGGTAGGTTTGCAGGCTTTCTAGAAATCAGTAATTAATTGCATTAATCAGACTGTTAGATTTTTGCCATCAGAATGAATTTTACTGTGATGTTTGTGTCTGTACAGAACGCTCTAAACCTCTGTGTGAAAATAGTCCAGGGAAACTGGACTATGGAGGTGAACTCGGATGTTTATTCGTCTGCATTGATCAAGCTGGTGCACGAGTGTCTCGATCAAGTAAGTGAGAGGAGAATAAGGTTTCAGTGCTGTAAAACTAATGATTTGATGCCAGAAATAATACCTAAAAGCTACCCTTTTTGATTGATCACTAAGCTCTCGAGATCTTTTTGTTTTGCAGGATCCTGTAAAGAGGCCCACAGCTGAGCAGATTCTGGACCAGCCAGTCATCTCCTGTTGCCGACAGTGAGAATCTCTTTGTTTCTTTTTCTATTGCATATGTATTCAAAACATTTTTAAGCTTTATTTTTCCCCTGGAGGCAATTCAAAGTAAGATACAGTATGTGTATGTGTGTATATAAGATACACCACTAATATGTAAGATACAGCACTCCTCTGACAATTTTGTTCTTTGATAGGGAGCTTGAGGAGCGAGTGGCCTTACTGAATTCAGCAATGAAGAAACCAAAGTAAGTTAACATTTTTTGCTTGATTTACATTGTAAAAGCCAAGCACCCAAAAGCCTTTCCAATCGAGATATAAGATTAACCCCGGCCTTTTAATATGATGTTGTTGTGTATAAATGATTTATTGTCATACCTGCACTATAGGCTGAGCACAGTGACTGAGACCCCTGTCGCAGTGGTGACTACACGCTCGAGGGAGGTGTATTTCTGGGGAGGAGGGAAGTTCACCCCTCAGAAAATTGATGCGTTCAAAGGAGGCAGCAGTGCCCAACACGTGTGTGCAGGAGAGAGTCACTTTGCAGTGGTGACAGTAGAAAAGGAGCTGTATACCTGGGCTGTGAGTATTCATCCATCACTCTGGGGCGGATATACAGGATGTAGTTGTTCTTGTGCTGCACTACAAGAAAATTTCTCAACCCTCAGAATGTCCAAGGCGGGGCCAAGATGGTTGGCCAGCTGGGGCACGGAGACCAGGCCTCGTACCGGCAGCCTAAGAGGGTGGACAAGCTCCAGGGAAAGGCCATCCGACTGGTGGCATGTGGGGCTGATTTTACTGCCTGTGTCACTGGTGAGAGAAGAAAGGTTCCTGCTGAAACAGAAACTTGTATCTATAAAGTCACCCTATTTTCTTAATGAGCCCTCTGGTGCTTCTTTTGCAGATGAGGACCAGATGTACATGTTTGGGTCAGATTATTACGGCTGCATTGGAGTAGAGGGCGAGATGGGCGTTGAGATTTTGGAGCCGGTGCTTCTGGAGTTTTTTGAGGAACGACATGTCCGCCAGGTTTCATGTGGAGACAATCACGTGGTGGTGCTGACACAGAACGGGGACATCTACTCGTGGGGCTGCGGAGAGTATGGTATATAGGATTGCTGTATGTACTGTTGTTTGGAGATGCTGTTAGGTAGCGTCTGCAAGTTTGTATTTGCTTTTATGATTGTAGTAAGCCAGTGGAGGCAGTAACCCTTCAGTATTCTCAGTCAAAATTGCTCCTCAACCTTTTGTCTTTTATCCTTTTTTTCCTTGTTGCAGGGCGTCTTGGCCTGGAATGTGAGGATGACTTCTCTTCTCCGATGCAAGTAAGGCTTACTTTCCTGTTCTGGCAAAAGGAACCACTTAGATGCAAAGTCTCTGTGTAACTAATCCAGAAAAAGTCAGAAAATGTTACTGCTTTCTTTCTGTCTAATGTCCTGTGTGTTGTTTCTTTCCAGGTAGAGATTCCCAAAGGTGCCACCATCTCCTCAGTGTCATGTGGCAGCGATGGAACCTTCTTTTTGACAGAGACTGGTAAAGTGCTAGCATGTGGACACAATGAATTCAACAAGCTGGGACTGAACCAGGGACTGTCTGGTCTCAAAAACCACCCTGAAGAGGTACTGAGCTGTATTTATAGTACTACAATAATAGGCTTACCGTGATGCAGCTGCGTTCATAAGCTTTTATTTTTCATGTACGCCACACCAGAGTTCCCAAGTGATCCCATACATCACCACGCTGACCTTGGTAAAGCAGCTGTCACATTTCAAGATCCAGGTCATAGCTCCAGGAAAGACCCACACAGCAGCCATTGATGGTACAGCAAAAAAAAAGAGATCATATTTCTCTTGTAAGCAGAAATTGTCACAATTTTAAGAAGTGTTATTTCATATGATTTATGACTTTGCAGGACGCGGTCGCCTGATCACCTTTGGTTGCAACAAGTATGGCCAACTGGGTGTGAAGGACTTCAAGAGACACCAGGGTGTTCAAGTCCTTGTTGGACCGTTTGGAGGGAAGATAGTGACCAAAGTGTCTTGTGGAGATGGATTCACTATTGCAGCCACTGAAGGTAAGAACAAAACATGCACTTCATGTGGCTACAGTAATATCTGTATTTTTATGTTTTTATGTTAAGTGTGTTTCACTTTTTTTCTCCAAAGATTAGCCATTTAGTTTTGATTCTACCGCTATATCATAATCTGTTTTTTTGTTGTTGTTGTTGTTTTTACCTTGCAGACAATCAGATCTTTGCATGGGGAAACGCAGGAAATGGGAGACTTGGGATGCCTGCTGATAAGGGCTTTGGTTCAGAGGTTTGCCCTGCCATGCCAAGGCCCATCTTTGGTTCCCTCCACCACGTACCAGACCTTTCTTGCCGTGGCTGGCACACTATTATCATAATGGGTTGGTCATCCCAGTCATTACACAGACACTGGTACAACAAAATACCCCAATAAACAGAAGTATGATAATTTTTTTTCTTATTTGTAGAAAAAGTGCTCAACTCAAAGACCATCCGCTCTAACAGCAGTGGACTGTCAGTCGGAAGTGGTAAATACTTTTTTAAGCCACAGATTTGTGTATTGAATAATTTGGATTGCTTGACAATAGATCTACATTTTTCTTGTATGTGTGTTTTCAGGGCTGGGCCAGGAGGCGTCGACATCCACGGTGGATCTGGACATAGAACCTGGTTCTGAGACTGAGTGTCGCGACAGGGGTCTTGGAGGTACACTGGAGGTTAATACAGAGGACTGCCTCATGGAGACCCCGATGATGTCGATGACAAATCGGACTGCTGATAGCTCCTGTCCTTTCTGGCTTAGAAAGGTTTGCTACCATGAAAGCACTGAGGAATCAGGCCGAGTGTCCACGTAGCGATTTTTTTTCTGAGCATCAATGTCTTTAGTCAGTTGTTACCATCTTCTTTCAGATAGCTCAAATTTTTTAGGCAGCAGCTTTGAGCACTTCCCGCTCTTTTTTTAAGGCAACGAATTACATGGGTGGGACTCATCACCCTGGTAACCAAGAATATAGATTAAAAGTTTGTTTTTCTGTCCTGAGCTGTTTGATACGTCAGATAAAAAAAATCACGATGGGGGGCGATGCTATTCCATCATACAGCTGCAGTTAGAGTGGTGATATGTTGTCAAGGTATGGTCTAAACCACAAAACCACCCACAGTGTGGGAGCGCATTTCTACTGAAGTGCTGCGATGAAGCAGCCTGCCATTGCTTTTCTGCCAGAAAAAAAAACGCTGAATGGACACACGCCCCAAGAAAACCTTAGTTTGAATTAAAAAATGAAAACATCTGAATGAGACCTTAAAACACTCTAATTCAGACAAGTTTTTATTGAACAGGAGCTTGAAGACGCAGAGTTCATCCCGATGCCAGACGAAGGCGATCCATTCACTCCTGACCAGCTCTCTTCTTTCTCTGAGAGCGTTACTCTACCATACGAGGAACTGAAAGAGCTTAAGGCTGCAGCAGCGGCGGTCAGCAGTAATACAGGCCTATCGGTAATGCCAACATAGCTGCTGTTTGCACAAATATACACATGACTTATGTACTCTGAATGAAGCTTTCACAATACTTAGTTATATATGTCTACTGCATTCAGTCTTAGCTTTCTTTCTGTTGGCTCGACAGACTAAACGAATGACCTGTGATAAAGTCAACGGACTGGAGGAGACTGACATCTGCAGAAAAGGAGAATCGGGCACATGCTGCAAAGCAAGTAGTGAAGTGGCACAGGTATCTAACTTACACACTCAACAGTGCAAATGATGAGCTAACGAGTACACTCCATTGCAACAGTGACAGCAGAGCTTATTTTGCAGCTGCGAGAGACAATCGGCCATCAAGAGATGAGGATCCAAATGCTTGAAAAGCAGGTGAATTTATAAGTTTTTTACAAAGTCCATCTACCTCAGAGCTGAGTATGATCAGTGTGCATAGTTAACAGCATGTACTGTGCTTCTGGTGTCTGTAGGTCAGTGAGCAGAAGAAGGAGAATGAGAGGCTCTGGGCGGCGATAAGTCGTTCTGCACTACAGGGAGCGGGATGTGACAGTAACGGAAACCATCACTCCGATCGTATGCCCGGAGCTGGAGGAGGAAGAAGAGGCGGATTCACAAATCATGGAGGCCGATCTGCCGGGGCCAGCGTGTGAGACTTAACCTGGAGATGTCCTGGTTTTGGTGTCAGAAGCACATAGCGGATTAAACAAGCTGGTTAGGCTGGGAGGTAGAGGCTCAGTGAGAGGTGCAGCAGCGACTGATCCTGATTCCCACCCAGTGGTTACATTACAGTATCGATGTTTAACAGAGAGCTAAGTTGCATAATTACATTTTATTGCATATGAAATAATGTATAACGCATAGCACGCTCTCAGTGCACATTTGTTGTCACCTGGTTGCGGTGATCTAGCAAGTTTCTCCACAGACTGAAATGTTGGCTGGACTCAACATGAAGCTTTGGACCCAAACACCTGCGAGAGGCAATCTGATCATAGTGTTACGCTGCAATGTGAATGTTGGTGGGGTTGTTGTTGACTTCTAGTGATGTCAGCATTGAGGCTTCAGACCTTAGTGCCTTAGTTATTGTCACTTACCCTGGTAAGACTAGCTTATGCAAATAGGAAACCGTTTCCTAATGTGTCCAAAGTGTTGAAATATGAGAAGGTGGGTGGGCAGGCAGTATGTCGACATCATCTTCCAATGTGAAAACATACTGTAGCTTTCTTATGTATCACTTTTCATTTTATCTGATATTCTTAAACAGCTTTTTTCACATTTATCAGACATTTTAGCTATGACAAACATATTCTAATTATTTCATGCAAATATACAGTATATATATATATGTTTATGTATACTTTAAACTTTGCATGGTTTATTGTCACATTAGGAGCATTTGTGTGAAAGACGGAACTACTGATTATTTTTTTTAACGACTTGGCAACTTTTCCCCTATTGCCTTCTTTGACTCTTGAATTCTTGTGGGTGCAGCACATGTAGGTCTGTTCTCTTTGTGACATGTATGAACACTTGAACAGGTGTCTTATAAAATGTGGTCTTTAACGCATATATAATATAGTTGACCTTGCAGCTACGATGTTATTTTCTTATTTTGTTTTCTTTTGCCATTTTGTCAATCTTTGGTACTTCCTGAAATTTTCTTTTGCCATTTTGTGCATCCTTTGTGAAAGAAAACATGTCTTTTGTTTTTATTTGTTTGAGTTCTGTTTGGTTTGTTTATTGTGTGTTATAGCGTATGTGTTTAAAATCCATACATAACCCATAACTCATGAGCTGTCAGATGACAACACTGTAACACTGGCAGTATTTTAACATGCAGCGTTAATTCCCGAGTGCCTTAGTAAGCCATTGCATCTAGAATTAGTGCAAACATGACCACGCTGTGCCTTGGGTGAACTTTTTATTCGGTGTGTTGAGCATTTAAGAATACGGTTTACTTTTTTTTTTTTTTTCAACCGTTTACCAAATATTGTGGAGCTGTAGCAGTTGTGCAAACTCACAGTCACACTGTTGCTTCATGCTTTGTGTACAAGCCATAAATAAAAGCTGTCTTGTATCATGAGTGCGTCATACTGTAATCTATTAATGTACAGTAGCTAATTCTACATATTGATATCAGCACATCCTCCTTGTAACATGTCCACGTAGTTTGAATCGTAGCATCTGGACTTGCTTGAGTTTGTCGAAGACGTTTCACCTCTCATCCAAGAGGCTTCATCAGTTTTAACTGACTGGTTGGGAGTTCCAGATTTTATATTCTTCAGGAGCCATTAACACTATTGAAGCTTTTGTCTGCTGGGTGAGTGTTGCCCCTCGCCTCATTATGCGAGTCGTTAGGTCCTTCCCTCTCACAATGGGGTTCGTTAGGGCCCGTTTTGGCCAGGTGTGAATGGAAAATGACTCCTGAAAAGTATAAAAATCTGGAACTCCCAACCAGTCGGTTTAGAACTGATGAAGCCTCTTGGATGAGAGGTGAAACGTCTTCGACAAACTCAAGCAAGTCCAGATGCTACGATTGAAACTACGAGGATAACCATGACTGAGAACCTTCACAGACACACTCCTTGTAACATGCTTGTTTTTATCTCAGACAGTTATGTTTAGTTAACTATTTACAAAAAACATAGGCAATAACAAAATGATGCGATGAGGATTTATTGCTCCTTGTCTGGGTCATCTTACTTGGTCCGTTTCAGCTGCGAGGTGCCAGCCGGGAGACGGTCCTGATGCAGATTGCTTATATTTCCCTTGTAGGTTTGTCGTTGGTTCTTTTTCTGCACAAAGGTATCAGACACAGTACAGAGAGTGTCAACGACCATACTTATTCACACTTAGGTCTAATATATAACAATTTAGGGTAAATTGTCCACCTAATGTAACTAAACTAGAAGATGCCCTGTGCATTTTCTTTTTTAAAGCAAACTTATGTAGGACTGAGTCTTAAATATAATGCTACACAGCAGCACCAGTAGTCAAAAAACTCCATCATGTGCCTTTAACTTTTAGCATTATGTGTGAAATTGCTGGGTTGGCCCTTTGAAAGAGATTAAAATATGACTGGCTTACCTCTGGAGTCTTGCTCCTGCTGTGGGTTTTGAAATACTCCTCTGTATCTGTTCCTTTGATCCTTTTCCCGAAGGAGTTGTAGACTTGACGATGTGATTGCTTCACCTTTTTACAGACTTGGACGTGTTTCTCTAATCTTTCTTTAAAAAACTTTCTGTTGCAGATTTTGCAAGGAAAAAGCTGGACGTCTGTGTTATCCATGAGTGTGAGCTCCTCCTGCTGCAGTTGACTGTCACTGCAATGAGAAGCACTAGCACCCGGTGGGAGAACTGATTCCCCAGACGGTTTTCCTCCTGCACCTCTGTGGTTTTTCATGGCCAGTCTATGACCAGTTTTCTGAGGCATGTCTCGTTCATCATCCGAACTGTCGGTCTCCTTATGTGTTATTTCCCTAAATCTCTTTTCTCTTGCCGACATTGCACTACCCTCATGTTTTTTGCTGTATTTTGTTTTCTCTGCTTCTCCTCGAATGACATAATCTTTTTCACCTTCTCCTTTTCTTCTGGTATGCTCTTTTACGTTCTCCCAACTTGATTTGTTCAGCTCTCCATTCACTTCTTTCTTGTTAAACATGCCTTTCTTTCCTTTTCCTGTTGACTGAGGAGTCTCTGCAACTTCCCGTCTGCTCTGCTGTACTTCATGTATATTCCTCTCTCTGCCCTCAGTCCTCTGATCTTGTTTATTCCGAGGCTGCCTAAAATCCTCAGGCCTTCTTTCCTGCGTCGACATGTCTCTGCTTTTCACTGGCTCTTTCCTCTGCGGCTCATATATCCTGGTTTTTGTCTGGGCTTTTCCCCTCTCAGCTTGTCCTCTCCTGGACCTCTCCTCCCCAGTCTTTTGGTCATCACCTGCAGCAGTATCAGCACTATCCCTCTGGATATTTTGTCTTATTTTTCCTTCAAGCTGCAAGAGTTTCTCCTGTAGCATGCGCTCTTTTGCATTAATTGCTTGGGCCAGCTGCAGCTCTCTCCTGGGCACATGTGAGTCTTTTCTTGGATGCCAGGACCCGTAGATCTCTCTGATGCCACTTGTGTGATGTTCTTGGGGCAGCAAAGTGCCTCTGGGTTGTGTAGAAACTGTGATTTTTTCAAAATCATGTGGAGCAAGTAAGGCTTGTGTCCTGGGAGGTCTTCTGTGGCTAACAGGCTTGTTTGGAAACAGCTGGTCTGACGCATTTGCTTTCGGCTCAACCACATGTTTTGTATGAGTACAGATATTATCATGTCCTCTGCTGTACTGCCTTTGGGGACTATGTTTTGTTCTTGTGTAATTGCTCATGACTTCATCTGTTGTAGATTATGCTGTGCTGTTGTTCCAAAGATTCAAAGACACGAGTCTTCCACGGCAGCTGTTAAAAGCTGTGAAAACAAGCAGGTAAAAACAATTACAGTAAAAAGAGAAAAGGATAAGGGGAGTAAAAATAGCAAGTCAGTGTCAAGTTAACCAAAGACTATGTGTAAAAGGGCCTATCTACACTTTAGATCAGGGGTGCCCAATCCTGGTCCTCAAGGGCCACTATCCTGCATGTTTTTGATGTTTCCCTCTTCCAACACACCTGATTCAAATGATCAGCTCATCATCAAGCTCTGCAGAAGCCTGATAATGATCCTGATCATCTGAATCAGGTGTGTTGGAAGAGGGAAACATCTAAAACATGCTGGATTTTTACTTTCGATCACCAGGATTTGGCACCCCTGGAGTAGAGTGTTGAATTAAAAGGTCAAGGAGCTGCCAAGCTCAAATGTAAGCAAGCGTGGAAGAAAAATCCTACATGGGTTGGTCATTGCAGATTGCGGTGTTGCTCCACCAGCCTAGATTTTGCTCACAAGTTTACTTATTGGCTATTTGGGAGCCAAAGCTAATTTCTGTAAAATATCATGGAGAATTTTACATGTTTTGGGGCTCGTAGTTTCAATCGTAGCATCTGGACTTGCTTGAGTTAGCTCGAAGACGTTTCACCTCTCATCGAAGAGGCTTCATCAGCCTCGATAATAACTTACTAATTAAAAAATTGCAAGCAATGACTTTTTTGTTTTTCCAGTTGTTAGCTAAACGAGTCAGAAAAAGTAAGACAAAACAAGAGCTGATATCAACTTACCAGTAGAAGTTCTCCAAATGTTCCTAAAGATACAGACTTTCAGACGTTACTGTTTGTTGTATGTTTTGTAGAGTTTATATACAAACACGCAAATAACCTCAGAAACTGATGCGACTCCTCTTCCAACGTTTATACTTGTTGCCTAGAAACCAGATGTCTGTGCTGTTCTCTGATTGGTCCGTTGAAACATTACTTCCTGAAGCGGAGCCCCGCTCCCGTATGCTTCAAATCGAGATCTTTCGGAGCTGCATGGTCGATTCACGGCATCACAACAATATTCAGGTGACTTGTAGTACTGACACCGAGCTTTCATGTGTTCATACAGCACGAATACGAAGTTTAACGTGTTAATTGTTAATTATTTAGGCTGCGAATGGTTTAAACGTAATTTATTTATGTTAGCTTAGCTTGTAGCTGTAATATAGCCCCTGTCATTGTGTACGTTTCAGACGTACACAACGCAGCTCCTAATACTGTCTTGTTTCTCCTTTTTTAGGTCCACTATGTCTGATAAAGACCTAATTTCAGTGGATTATGAAGTTTTTGGCAGAGTGCAAGGTGTATTTTTTCGGAAATACACTCAAGTGAGTTTGATATTGATGAGCTAGTTCTCATGAGCTAAACATATAGTTTGACAAAAGACGTCAACTTAACTCAGGGTTCCCTCATTGCAGATATTGTAAATAAGTGTTTATTGTGTGGATTCTCTGAATTGAGATGATCACTCCAGAGATCAGCAGTCGAGAGTATATAAGTGTTTATATGTCCCAAATATGATCGAACATGAAATGTACGTATTTTTGTGGTATTTATCCTATTGATGCTTTTATCTAAGTAGTTGAGTAGTGGTGATACTGATAGTTTCCCAACAATAGCCAGCCTCATCAACAAGGCCAGAGACCCCAGTGCAGGGCCTCTGCATTTGCTTACTGGTATGCACCAAAACACCAAGGCAAATCCTTGTATGTGAAAACCTGCTTGGCAATAAAACTGATTGTGATTCTGGTTTCGGGACTGCCTATCCTAGTTATCACTATTGCACAGTAATAGGCAGTCTTTGTCCGATATAGCCATGGTTGGTTGCATTTTCACCAATAGCTTCAGTAAGTTTCTTTGGAAAGAATTAATCATGTTTGAAAAAAGGCATCCAAAATAGTGTTTTGCTTTGTATGCTATTCAGGTCTGGCTTCGGACTTGTCATACAGAGTTTTGTGGTACAGATGTAACTGGTCAAACTAATTAGTTGTAGACAGTGTTGCTGACAGAGTCCCTGTTTTTGGTAAGCATCTTTTCTGTAGCCATGTATTCCCAAACAGCGGAAGTTGTGATTCTTTTTGCAACCAAATCTTTCTTTTTAACTGTTCCTCTCCTGTGCCCGCTCATTTTGCTGGGCACATGTGGAGCCTGCATGTCAATAAACGTCATGTCTTTAAATACATTTGTAAAAAAAAATAAAAAATAAAAAAATTGAGTGAATTATTTCCTGTCAGAACATAACATGTCATGGAAAATGAAAACCATGAGAGGTTTGTTTTTGTATCAAGCAAGAACAAAACTTGTAGCATGTTGTGTTATGTGAGATAATCTGACTTACTTTACATGGCACCTCCTGTGATGTGACTATTGCACATGCACAGATTGCAGTGTTGATGTTGAAACAATATATTATGCAGCCCTACCGTAGGATCTGAGTCCTAATAACTATACAAGGCCTTCTGTGTAGCTTTTCCTACATGTATGAATTTACATCTATCTCATTCTAGCCATATTCACTATTATAACTATCATTTTCCAGGCAGAAGGGAAGAAACTTGGCCTGGTTGGCTGGGTCCAAAACACAGGAGCAGGAACAGTTCAGGGGCAGCTACAAGGCCCACGCACCAAGGTGAAAGAAATGCAAGAATGGCTGAAATCCACTGGGAGCCCAAAATCGCACATAACCAAGGCGGAGTTCAACAATGAAAAAACTGTTGACAGCCTAGAACACTCCTCTTTTAACATAGTGAAATGAAATAATGCATAGACTGTGCCTGTTATACTAACTTGGAAGCAGATGTTTATTTATTTAGTCTTTTTTTATTGGTTGGATTTCAGCACCTATAATGAATGAAAAAGATGTGTGCTGTATAAGCTGGGTCTCCTTAACATCCATGATAACTCTAATAAATGGAAAATTCCTTTTACCGGCTTCACATTGTTTGAATTTTGTGGTAACTGCAACAAAGAAATATAAGGTGTGACACTATCAGCCTGGTTGTAAGGGTCCTGCACTAGAACATCAAAAGGAACATGACTGTGTGGTTATCACAGGTGGTATCAACAGTATGGTAACAGGTTGTAAATTTGTTTAAACATTTGTTAACAAACCAGATTTAATGGTATGACCTTGAAGTCTTTTACTGTGGTTCTCACCTGCCTTCATAAAAACTGACTGTAGGTGTCAACAGGGAGCCTGTATGAATTCATTCAGCTGTAGTATATTGAGCTTTTGAAGGCCTTAATTACAACATAGCTAAGAAAGAGAATAAAGGATGTAGGCACACAAATAAAAAAAAGGAGAACAGTAAAAAAGATTACTGTTACAAGGTTACAATTTCATTTAGCAGATGCTTTTATCCAAAGCGACATACATAGGCGGGGCAGCATTAAGGACCTTGCCTAAGGATCCTCACTGGATACCTGCGCCCTGACCAGGATTTGAATCACCGATCTCTCTGGGGTGTTAGTGAGCTATCCAGCTACTAACATACTGTAACATAATAATAATAAGAAGAAGTAGAAAACATCAATTAGAGTATTTAAAATTACAGCAAATGAATCAGCTACAACAAGCACAGCTGAATGACTGAATACTCAACAAAATGCAGTTCTAGTCATTTGGAGGACTAAGCTCTGGAGGTGGAGAAATCCATGATGAAATTGCCAAAAATGTATTGTCAATTTATTCTCAATCCATAATAACTGTTAATTTGAAAAATCTGGGAAAAAAACTCATTGAAAACTCTCACATACTTGTCACGTCAAATGTCCTGAAATAAACTGTGGTGTTAGTCCTAATAGAGTTCTTCTAATCAGGTGCAGCTTTATAGAATAGAATAGAATTTCTTTATTGTCATTGCAAATTTGCAACTTTCTTCTTTCAATTCTGTCTGTAGTTGACATCCATTCTGTTGTAGAGATGTCTTGTGATGGAACGACAAACACTTATTCCTGCATTGAATTTAATAGAATATCAAATGCTCAAGTTTTGTTATTTAATGTATATTTTTTTTAAAAACAGTTGAAATCCATGCAGGGATCACCCAGAGCTGCCACAGATGAACAGTTTTGCAAGTGGCATTGATTAATAAGAAATATCTAGACAGAGGCACATTTATTTGGCCAGGCTTTTGATTTTAGCTAACAATAATCAAATACCTTGTGTGCCAGCTGCTGAGCCTTATCCTCTGTGTGTCCTTTTCACAGCACAGGTGTAAGTAATTACATTAATGATGCTGAATTCCATTTAGCTGATTTGGTTTCATGTTTCTGAATTATGCATGCTGGCTCACTGTCACTGCAATTTTTTTCTAGCATGCATAGGTACAATTTAGCTAATAACACCTTTACTTTTCTACTGTGACAAGTCAAAATGTATGTTGTAAAAAAAAAAGACCTGACACCACAGGCCTAACTAGACTTGCTTATGAGATTGAGGCATAACAAGTCATGCAATGGGGCAAATTAATGGAGAAATTTTTGATTAAAATGGATATATTGACTTTTTATATGCAGGAAAGACTGCAAACCTGTGTCTGGGTTTGTAAACACATGAGATAGCGCACTCCGTACAGCAGGTGGCGATAAAACATGGCGCCTATTTGCGAACTGTCTAGAAAAAAGTGTGGGAATGATGAGTTTGTGTTAACTCGGAAATCAGAATTTTCAATCTGAAAGCTTAGAGGGCCCCAGCTCACGGCGCCAAATATTAACAGACTGCAGATTGACTCTGTTTTTTGTATGTGTATATATTTCAGATAGCCTGTGTGATTTACTAATCCAGCCCATAACTTAGGCATCGTCACTTTTTGTGGACACTACATGCTTGTCGGTGACGTCTGGGATCATGAATTTACTAGTTTTCGAGTGACTTGAACGCAGCATTAGTTTGGTCAGTCGCACCAGAAGATGGCAGTGTTAGCTTTATTTGTTAGCAGTAAGCAGCTAAGGGCAGCTCTTTTTGTACAACGTTGACTGTACACAACAGCTGAGTTATTCTTTGGTATGGTTTTCTAATGTTTACTCTATTGGACTTTATTTTAATGTGTCGCGATCAAAAGTTTCAGTTGGAAGCCACAAAACTAACCGACTTCAAGTTTGCGAACGTTAGCTAGTTAGCAACGGCTAATTTAAAGGCAGTTAGCTAACATAATACTTTAGTGAGTACAAGTGAAGGAGTAAACATATACAGAGAACTGAATTTATCATAATTAAGTGTTTGTGCTTTTATGTGTCGCGGACACAATGTTTCAGTTGGAAGTCACGAAATTAGCAATCTTCAAGTCAGCGTACGTTAGCTTGTTAGCAGCGGCCAATTTAAAGGCAGTTGGCTAACTTAATACTTTGGAGTAAACCTACCAAGAGAACTGAATTCATCATGATTAAGTGTTTGCCTGTAGAGCTTCAGGGGAAACTCCGCTCCGGTGTTGCCATCCCCTCCCTTCAACAGTGTGTAGAGGAGCTCATCCTGAACAGCATCGATGCTGGAGCGACCTGTGTGGGAGTCAGGATGGACATGGACGCGTTTAAAGTTCAGGTAATAGACAACGGTACTGGGATGAGCGCTGAAGATATGGAGTGTGTGGGAAATAGATACTACACAAGCAAATGCAGTTCCCTGAATGACCTGGACAACCTCAGATGGTACGGTTTCAGAGGAGAAGCCTTGGTAAGTGTGGTTTCTTTAGCCACTCTTGTTGAAATCTCATCACGGACCAGATCATCAGTGAAAACACACGTTAAACTATTCAAGGGTGGCAAAGGATTGGATGTCTTCGAAGCGGAGACTGCTCGACCTTCTGCTGGAACAACTGTCATCATTTGTAACTTCTTCCACAACATGCCAGTCCGGAGGAAGAGGGTGGATGCTGTCCTGGAGGGTGAGAGGATCAGACACAGGGTGGAGGCTCTTTCTCTGATGCACCCCTCAGTGTCCTTCACCCTGAAAAATGACTGCACAGGAGCCATGCTGGTGCAGCTTCCTAAAGCCAGAAACACCTATCACAGGTTTGTTCAGATCCACGGCCTGATGCGAGCAGAGAAACTGGGAGAAATCAGCTACACACACAAACAGTTTGAAGTGATGGGCTACCTCGGCAGAGAGGGTCACTACAATAACAGCTTACAGTTCCTGTATGTAAATGACAGGCTGCTGTTGAAAACACGGATCCACAAGCTGCTGAACTTTCTCCTGTGCAGATTAAGCAGTTCAAACCAGAAAAATGACAGTCAGGATTTGCGGTCTGTCATCAGGAGTCCAAAACACAAGCGAAGCCAGGAGCTGTATGGGGTATACATCATCAATATTAAATGCTCTTACTCAGAGTATGACATTTGTCTTGAGCCTGCCAAAACTCTAATAGAGTTTAAAGATTGGAATGGGATTTTGCTCTGTGTAGAAGAAGCGGTGAAAGCTTTCCTGAGCAGGGAGAACTTGGTGGCTGTCCTTTCTCAAGATGACTTGGATTATGTATCTCCTAACGTTTTTGGCACTGATAGATCCGAACAAGAAGAGAATAGCGACAAAGGTGGCTTAGAAACTACTATTACTTCACTGGATTGCAGCATTGGAATGAAACTGGCATCTGAGCCGGTTTATCGTAAGTGCACAGATGTCAGTGTATGTGCAGAAAGTGGCCTGACGGAGTGCACAGCAGATGAGACTGATGAACTAGGGCAGAAAACGATAGCTGCAGATGAATCAGAAAAGATATACAGTAAAAAATGTGTAAATACAGAATGTATAGAGGAGCCACAGTGTGATCTGGTTACACTGGAGCCTGCGTCACATGATAACAATAACGAAGAAGAGGAGCCAGTATTCAATGAAGCTGGGGAAAGCTCTCAAATGTTACATATGTCAAATGGGCTAGATGGTGAGGTTTCTAAAGAGAGGGAGATACAATCAAACAGTGCTGCCTCAACCAGCAATGTAAATTCATTACATAGTCTTATTAAACACGTTCAGCCTGCTTTAAACTGCACTGAGCAAACAGTAACAGACTGTCAAAGCACAGGCTGCCAAGGACAGACTCTAATAAGTGACAGAAAGATCAGTCTGTCTGACCCATACATTCATGAAAGTCTGCACACTCAGGGCCTGTCCCAATCCAACAGGCCAGTATTTCAGGGGCGAGATTTAACTGTGAAACATGAAAGACTCTTGGCATCAAAACGCAAGATATCACTGCATGCAGGCCGAGATGAATCTTCACAGAAACTATGCGGAGACTTTGCTGCTATCATCCCTTCAAAAATTCCTAAAGTGATTTCTTGTCAGAAGTTATCCACGTATAAGGAGTCTGGCTCTCTTGACAGGTTTAGAAGAATATATGGGAAATCTGATGAACTGAAATTACCAAATTATCTTGAGGCACATGCACAGAACAGCAACAGACTTCCTCAGACAGACAGCTTCGTTCTGAATCCTAAAAATATATCGGCTTGTCAGAAAGATCAGCAAGAGAGTGATGTTACAGAGACAGGACAGGAGGGAGAGGAGACACAGAGCAGCTCCCAAAGCCCACCCACATCATCAGATGTCTCTAAGCTAAAACCAGTCTCGGCTCAGAATAAAGGTAAAAAATCTTTGGCAGCTAAACTCTGCCATTTAAAGCAACACACCACAACAGATTCAGAAGTATCACTACACATGTCCAGGACTACCTCAGAGGAAAATGTCCGTCTCAGTAGTGGTAATGATGGTATCCAAGAGAGCAACGACAATGAGAATCCCTGCGATCCTACACCAAATCTCAAGCTAGACTCAGGTTGCAGTACAAATCCTGAACCGGATGAAAAGGATGAGGATATAACATCAAGTGACTGGCTTCATCACTACGACACATCTGTTGGAAAGATGGTTTACATCAACAGAGTGACCGGGCTCAGCAGATATGAGGACCCAGCTGTGGAAGAAACACAAGTGCCCTGTACATCTGATGTCACCAATATGGCAGTTAGTGTCATCTCTGAAATGGGTGAGTTACTACACATCATTAGAGGTCACTGTCATTGATGATTAAACCCAGAAAATGGATCTACTGTTTGAGAAATTTAGTGGTGCCATGTGGATAAAGTGCTCCTGTTTCCTCTCAT
Source organism: Chromis chromis (assembly GCA_900302755.1). NCBI lineage: Eukaryota > Metazoa > Chordata > Actinopteri > Pomacentridae > Chromis > Chromis chromis. Next base: position 21,232 of record OMNN01030475.1, read on the forward strand.
GTCCATGTTCCTTGAACTGTAGGGATGGAATACAGGTGTTACCCATTTCAGGTGGATCTAGTGTTGCCTTTCCTGCCTAAATCCAGGCCAGAAAGAGTGATTAGCTCAGGGCTTGATTATAGAGGTACCTCACAGACATGTCAGATGGTAGACTGTAAGATTCTAACTCACACATAGCAGAATAATGATTGAACTCATTTGTGCTCACTTGTTATCTTGTCTGTCTTTACAGATGATGTTGGTGATGACTCCAACTCACTTTCTTCATTGTACTCAAAATGGAATAACCCAGTGTTTGTCCGCCCTCCTATGGTAAACAAAACCTATGTTTTTGCATTACAGTTTACTTTTTTTTTTTTTTTTTTTTTTTTTTTTTTTTTTTTTTTACTTTGGGGGCAGTGGTGACGCAACAGGTTAAGCCCCTGACTACTGATCAGAAGGTCAGGGGATCGAACCCCACTGCGGCCACTGTTGGGCCCCTTAACCCCTGACTGCTCCCCGGGTGCTGCACTGCAGCAGCCCACTGCTCCTGCTATGTAGGATGGGTAAAATGCAGAAATTGAATTTCCCCAAGGGGATTAATGAAGGTTAAATTATTATTATTATTAAAATGTTTTGCTTGTTTTATTTGTTATAAAGTCTAAAGTCTTCAAGAAAATATAGAATACATTTCAGTATTTATATATTTAATACTGAGCTCTATTGTGTCGACAGGTTGGTGTGGATATTTCCAGTGGACAAGCTGACAAACTGGCTGTAAAGATTCACAACATCCTGTTTCCATACCGCTTCTCTAAAGCCATGATTCACTCGATGAAGGCAAGTTTATCCTTTAACCGCCATTTTAGTATTTTGACAAATTTGAATGAAATAATGTTATAAAACTGTTACACAATTACCTTTTAGGTTATTCACCAAGTGGATAAAAAGTTTCTCGCATGCCTCATCAATACAAGAGATGAAGAGCCAGGAGCGCACACTGAAACTGAAGGTACGGAGGGAAACATTGAACCTTTGTCATCCGTTGTTTTCCTGATAGTTTGTGTATTTCGTATTTGTGATTTTGTTTTGAAATCCCAGGAAACTTGTTGGTGCTGGTGGATCAGCATGCTGCACATGAGAGAGTTCGACTTGAAAATTTAATTGCGGGTAAAAGAAACAACAACACAGTGCCAAGTATTAATATCGTTAATGAAATGTAAAATTAATAAAGATGTTGTTGGGATCCTAATGTGATACTTTCATAATAACTATTTGTGCTGTTGTAGATTCATATGAGGACGATCCAGATGCCCAAGGGGAGAGGCGTCTGTGTTCATCAACTATTTTGCCACCTCTGGAAATCAGTGTGTCAGAAGAGGATCTAAGGCTGCTTAGGTGAGGTTACGAGTCTGTTTTGTGCAGTGCAACAAGCAGAGGAGAATGCCCACATACCTAAAGCCAGATACTGCCAAGTTTAAGAATATATATTTGTTTACAGAATAGCTAAAGACAGAGATAGATTCGTAGCATTTCACTTGGCCTGCTCTTGTACATGAAGGATAATGTGTATGTTCTTCCAGATGATCCCCAGTTTACTTGCAAGGCTCTCTGATATTGCTGCTCCACGACTTCAGGTGCCAGCTGTATGTTACCCAAGATCCAATACAATAGATACTATCTGGCAATTGAGAATGCAAGACCTGTGCCTTCTGGTGAAGATGCTTCCAATATGCATGTTTTATTTACTTTGGTGTGAAGGCATTGCTATTGCTTGATAGATTTACTTATCCTGCAGTTAGCTTTAAACTATTTTTAGCATATTGTCTGTTCTATACAACATCTGAGACAACAAGCGGTCGTGAGATTAAGGATGCTGGTGGTAAAGATGTCAAAAGGGCTGGGCAACCTAGTGGCTGCATGGTTAGGGTCCAACCAGTGTGGGCGTTGATGCCATCAACACTGGGTCCCTGGTTAGATTCCTGACCGACTGGACCTTTACTGCATGTCTTTGCTCTTTTTCCCCACATTTCCTGTGTGTCTCTACTGCTCCTGTCAAAATATAGGCAAAAAAACCGAAGCAGGTACTACGTAGATCTGCATTTTCTAGAGTAAGCAAAGACGTAGAGTTACATCTAAACCATTTTAAGGCAAGAAGGGATTATATGAATGAGAAACCTCTAAATATATAACTTTGATAAACAGAGATGAGTGTTAAGGGATTTGATCCATGACTGGAGAGAGATTAAATAAAAAAGATGACCAAAGTGTGGATGCTGTGAAGCAGCCTTCTGTGTTCATTTCATGGTAACCTACAGTATATTAAGTCTTTGCCAGATTTCCTCCAAGGCCACTATTAAATCTATAAACCTAAATTCAAAGGTTGCTAATGTTGACTATGTTTTTGTTGTACTTTGGAGTGTCAAAAGGTCTTGTCGGCGTTGCATTTTAAGGTTAACAGGCTAAATTGCAGTTCAAGGGGTTTTCAGACAGTCAAAAGACTCAGCTCATAAGAACAAGTTTAAGCAGGTTGCCTGCTTTGGACAGGAGGGTGATAGTTCTATAGCTGCCACAATCTACTTCTTTCATTTTTTGAATAAGGTTATACCCTGGAGCTGTAAGAGAACTTTTTCCTTTGTGATTTCTGATCTACCTTCCTCGATGATATGAGACTTCACAGATGGAGACGCAGACAGTCAGTCACCTCAGAAACATAATGTCACCCTTCAGCTTAAATCATATAAAGCAGACTAAACTATCCTCTAGCTAGCAGTTAAACTCTGGAAGAATGAAACAGCCCTTCACCATTGCTGAGTGTTTTCTTGCCTCCTTGTTGTGACATGAGGACATACTTAGATGTTCATCAAACTGCACCACACAGCATTTTTAGATTATTACATACAGCTTGTCCGCCACAGTTTTTTGTGTGTATTTTTTTTGTTTCTTTTTGTTTTCATTTATAAATTTCATATTACAGATATTATTACGGTGCTAATAGATTGTGCCATCATATTCCTACAGGTCTTGCCAGCCACATTTGAGGAGCTTGGGCCTGGAAGTAACTTTCTCACAGGCAGCAGATCCACAAGTGTTTGTAGGGAAGGTTCCACTGTGCTTCACAGAAAAAGAGAGTAATGAGCTCCGGCGAGGAAGACCATCTGTTATCAAGCCTATTGTTGAGGTAAGACTTGTAAAGCCTCGATATTAAGACAGTTTACTATATATAAAGCTAAGTAAGGTTTTTACTCTTCTGTCTCCTCTTGTTTCCCACTTGCTTTGTCTCACATCAGGAGTATCTTCGAGAGCAGATTGAGGTAAGCTAGGTCCTGTCTTGGTAGCTCCTAAACTTGTGTGGTGCAGAGAGCATCTTACTGTTTGAAAAAGTGTAACATATATAATTTCTCTTATTTTCTTTTTTCAGTTACTACGCTCAACAGGTAGAGTGAAAGGAACTTTGCCTCTCACTGTCCTCAAAGTGCTCGCCTCGCTAGCATGCCACGGTAAAGATAAATTATTTCTCTCTGTCCTTGAATTTATTTTTTCTGTGATAATGAGCCAGTGATTTTTATACCTGATATTTTTTATACATGTGTGTATGAAACAGGTGCCATCAAGTTCAATGACACTCTAAGTAAAGATGAATGCTGCAGCTTGGTAGCGTCCTTGTCTTCCTGCCAGCTGCCCTTCCAGTGTGCTCATGGCCGTCCATCTATTGCTCCCCTTGTAGACATCCTTCATTTGGACAAAGACCAGAAGGTACCAGAATGTAGTAGAACATCTAAACTTTTACTAAATGTAGTATTCAAGGCAATGTACAGTACAGCAATCTGACGACATTCTTGTCCCTGCAGGAATTCAAGAAACCAAACATCCAAAAGCTGAGAAGAATGTACAAAGCATGGGAACTCTATGGAAATGGATAAGTGTATGTGTCTTTTATTTTAAATGTGTAATTTATTTCCAATAAAATTAAGTATAACTCATAACAATGCCTCGAATATTCAAGTTTTCCCCAAAGTCCTGTAGCTCAGACCTTTTGTTTTATACTCAAAAGTATTTATATCAATAACACATTGTCAGATATAAATAACAGTTGTTTTGTAAGTACCCAAAAAGAGGAAATGCTAAAAAAAATTAAACAAATGTGATGCATCATCAGAAAAACAGTAAATGACCACGTGAATATTCCGAAACCTGATGATCCAATTGATGATTTGTGCTCTGAAAAACATTTCTACATTTAGCTATTGCTGTCAAACAGCACATTGAGGTGATGCTGAAGAGCAGCAGTTGTGTTTTTCTAGAAATGGCAGTTAAAACTGCCAACACAATGTCACCATGTTTTTTTTTTTAACACTTTAGTCAACTTGATGTTTTTAGAGACATCAAGAAATGAATTGCACTTTTCTTTGATCACACTCAAACAGCAGGTGATCATTTTGACTTTGGTCAAAGGCAAAACACCTGATATGAAATAGAAATGAATGCAAATGCAGTTTTCTGTCCTAGTGGTGATTTATGTGTACACCAGTAGTAGTTCCTTCTATATCCTGCTGCTAAACCTCCGGTGTAAATCATTTTTTTCTCTTTTTACCATGTCCATATGGTTTTTATATGCTAGAAGACATATGTGCAAAATTAGCAGTAATCACCATGGCTGAGCATTTCCACATTAAAGCTGCAGTTCACTCATGATCGTCTCAAAAACACAAATTCAGACTTCCAAACAAACATAATGAAGCAATGTTGTCAGCTTGCAGGGTGGAGCTTTCTGAATCACTATTCTACTTCAGAGTTGGTTTCCAGCTTGAACATGTATGGCTAAATTACACCAATATAATAGTTTACCATTGTGTATAAAAAGACTAGTTTTACAGTGTTTGAGTAGAGTCATAAGTGAGCTGGTGTGCTCAAGCTGCCATAGGTCGGGTGGGGTGAGTGGAAGGGAGGCGGGAACGTCATAGATCTGCACATTATAGAGAATGCAAAGAGTATATCTAAGCATTAAAGGCATCATTTGCATGGAAAAATCTTCTAAATATGTACCTTTGATACACAGATGAGTTTTTAGGGGCTTAATCAACAACCGGAGAGGGAGTTCAGTGGAACTGAGCTGTCATTAATACAGCCGTGCTTAAGACGTCTTTGCTTCGCCTCAAGGGAGGTCAGTTTCTCCACTTAATCAGTTGTTGTAGAGTTGGCCAACAAATAGAATGGTTCACACTTTATATTAAGTGTACAAATTATATATTTAACTAATGCATGACTCATTATGATTTCATGCATGAATTAACACAGCCTATATCATGACTTGTTTTTCATAATTAACAAATGATCAAGTTACAGTGACTTTGTGATTCCTCAACCCTAATTAAGGAATGTTATTTCACATGTCTTTATAGATTGATGTGCAACCAATTTATCAACATAAAACGTTGCTTAACCTTTTTGACAGCAGAACTGTACCTGCTCTTTTAGAAATCAGATTATATATATATTTTTTAATCAAACGGGCTATTAAATGCAAACATTAACATAAATAAATTTTTATGTAACAGATCAAAAAGCACTGTGTATAAAGATCAGTCAAATCTGGACTAGATTCTGCCAGAGAGGCTAAAGACTAAACGCAATTTCTGATTTGTGTTTCCACAAATAATAAATAATTGGTTCACAAACGTGAAAGTGGGTTTCAGAAACCATTAGGGGTTTACCTAAAATATCAAACATGGTTTTACATCATTAAAATATGGGGAAAACCCAGAAATGGAAGACATACATATTCTCTCCTTCTGCTCCAGATCCACATGGATGAATGGTGAGAGCAGAAAGTTCCTTTGTATGGGATTAAAGGGAGGTCTTTAGAGCCTGTGATGAGGTTATGATACAGGCTCAGTATGGACTCCCTCATTAAGCTGATGTTTGTGCTGCTCAGAGGAAAGTCTCTCAGGTTGATCAGCTGTAGGATTAACCCTGGCAGAGGGAGACCCATATGCAACATTATGTTCTGACACCTTCCTATCAGCAATTTGTGCTACAGTTACTCTTCTGTGGGATCACGTGGGCCAACCTTTACTCCCCATCTGCATCAATGAGTCTTAAGCACCCAGGACCCTGTCTGCGGTTCATAAGTTGTCCTTCCTCAGACCACTTTTGGTATGTATTATCCTCTGCATACCAGGGACACCCCACAAGACCTACCGTTTTGGAGATGCTCTGACCCTGTCATCAAGATACCACAGTTTGACCCTGTCAGAAGCCTAATGTTGCCCATGTGTCCATCAACTTCAAGAACTGAGTGTTCACTTGCTTCCTGATATGTCCCACCGCTTGAGAGGTGCCACTGTAATAAGATGAACTGACAAAACCTCTGTACTTACACTTAGTTAACAAGAAAAGATGAGTTACTTCCACTAAAATCCTGCTTAATGCTTTATAGTGTCGTTTTTAATTTTACACAAGAGTAAATACTCTACTCAAAAGTAATTTATCTAATCCATAATTTTTGGATCATTTAAGTGACATTTCACATGGGGTGTACTCACATCTTTTGTGTCCTGTAAGTTAAGTTTCCCTTAACTTTCCCCTTAACTGCTGACTCCAACTTCAGCCTCCTCACTACATCATCATGACATGAGTCATGCATCAGTGAAGCCTTACTGAAGTGTATGATTTGCACAGTTATAAAGTGTTACAGATATAAATCAGCAGAAACCGCGGTGTGTCTGGATGCTGCTGCAGCGATGTTGTGAATGATGAACCCCCCCTCCTTCTCCCCCACAGTTCCGGGTCATGCCACGTGACTCGTCCGCCCCCACATGTGCAGCCTCTCCTCCTCACCTCCATCTCCCAAGTAAACAATTCAGCATCATTTCATTATGTCTGCTAACAGTCTCCGATCCTTATCTTGGGGGGGTGGGATGGCTGTGCAGAGCTGATCGAGGAATGTCTGTCACACTGTTCAGAAACGTGTTTCAGAGAGATGGGATGTGATCAGGAGAGAGGAGGAATTAAGGGGATAAACATGGAGTTTATGGTTTAAATGATCGTGCAAAACGTGCTCAGTTGACCTTGGTGACAAAACAAAAACAAAACAAAACCAGTGAGCTTTACCTGCTCTTGATCGCACATGGATTTTACCCTTGAATGCACCCGAACATTAAGTTTTCATCGCCCATGAAATGGTTACATTTCTGTATTTATAAATAGACTCACGTTTCTCATCCCATATTGCATTAATAAGCAGCCGGTATTTGTGAATGGGGCTTGTTTGTGCAGAGAGCAGCTCGCAACCACATTTACGCAAAAAATATCAGTTAAAATATCTCTCATATTCCTGTGCAAAAATGTCACAATAATAATCTTTTACACCAAAAATGTAGGCCTGTGTGGCTGCCAGTCTGACCCCCCCTCCCTCCCCTCCGCCGATGGTACAGTCTTGGTTCATTCATAAAATTCTAGCAGAGCATAAAAGGAGGGGCTTGCATTCTAGTCGTCCAGTTACCAGGTATATACCTGGAGAACAGACCCGAGCCGCTCTGCCCAGCGGAAGGCCAGAGTCATATTTGTCATTGATCAGGACTTGTGTGTGTGTGTGGTTTTTTTTTTTGCCCCCCTGCTTCCTATTGGTGATGTATCATAACAACCAGACGCCTGACATGGATCCAGTCTCTCCCACCTGCCGGACAGAGTCTCCTGTCGGGACACTGAGCCAGAAGACGCCAGAGGAGGCGAGCTCTCCTGCCTCCTCCTCAGAGAGCAATGCAAAGGTATGAATGGCTTTGTTGATCATTTATTCAACACGCAGCCCAGGGGGGCACCCGAGCAGATGAGCACATTCAACATCCCCCCCCATCATTCTTTATTCTATTTTTTGAAACATCCACAGACTGGGTGCCTTTTCATCTCGGCGGTGGGGGGAGGGGGGGCTGATTGCTAAGATTTTAATTAACTGCCTCGTTTTAAACGTCATTTTTTTGTTTTTATTATTATCATCCGGGGATGCATTTGATGTGCAGCCGGAGAGAAAGGAATCAGCTGCGAAGGTAGCAAAATGTGACAAAAAGCAGCACGGTGGGTTGGATTGTTATGATTCCGACGTCCTGGGACCAAATGTGAGCGTGTCGATGCAGCGGTTCATTGAGAAAAATAAATCCATTCAGGAGACTCCACAGCATCCCTGCGTCAGTGTTGACGTCAGAAACAATGATAAAGTCAAATATTGATCTGGAGAAGGGCTATTTCTGGTGGGGGTATATTTCAAGAAAAAGATCAACCAAATGCAGGCTAGCCTCTGGTTTAAGCTGCAAAACATGTGATTTGTAGGATTTTTTTTTTTTTTTTTTACTGATTATTGCCATCACAATGAGATTCACTTTAAACCTCTGGGATCTTCTATTGTAGTCCCTCATTGTGGATTATTTTCCTTTCTTTTTGCAGGAGGTCTGCCATGACATGAGCGCACAAGACACTCCATTTGTTCCAACAGTTACAGCAATCTCCTCTACCCCAGATTTCCAGTGGATGGTCCAGCCTACAATTATTACATCTGTCTCCCAGTCTCTGGGTAGCAAGCAAGCCAATGAACCGCAAAGCTCTCACCAGGCAACACCCAAAGCAGGCGGGAATAAGGGAAAAAATGCTGTCAGAAAGGGGAAAGCAGAGCAGGTAGGTTCGCTCACATGGAGTCTACCTGCTATTGGTCAGGATAGTGTGGATTTACATATGCCAATCTGAATTCCTTGTGTGCAACAGTGCTATTGTGCATGCTCCTCTGGTGCCGTGTGCGGGCTGTGTGCCTTCCTTAGGCAGTCAATTTATATTCAGGTCACAGCAAGTCTGCAACAATGGTCTATTTTTAGACGCATTGCAGCGAAACATGCTTTTGCCATTCTTCAGAGGGCGAACTGGGAGCGGATGTAGTGGATTAGGGGATGAAATGGCTGGATCCTTCAAGGTAATAACTGAATTATTTCCTTTGCATCCCAGCTGTCTCCTGAGGAGGAGGAGAAAAAAAGGATAAGAAGGGAGAGGAATAAAATGGCCGCAGCCAAGTGTCGCAACAGACGGAGGGAACTGACAGATACACTGCAAGCTGTAAGTAAACAGTGATCCCATTCACTCAGCTGTCATTTGCACCTCCTTTTGTGTGTTTTCCCTTGTGGATGACTCTGGATGTCGATCTATCTGAAGGAGACAGACAAGCTGGAGGAGGAAAAGGCGGCGCTGGAGACGGAAATAGCCAACCTCCTGAAAGAGAAAGAACGGCTTGAATTTATCCTTGCTACGCATAAACCGGTGTGCCAGATGTCAGAGGAGCTCGAGTCAATTTTCCAGGAGCCCACGGGGTCCCCGGAGCTGCCGCCCAGTCCGGACGAGGACAGACTTCCAGAGGATGGCATCCAGGAGGCTCCTTCACTCCAGGACATGGACATCCCCAGTGATCCGTCCACAGCCATCTCTGGGAACTCCAATATCTTGCTGTGTGCCAGTGCTGAAATCAACATCTGCGATCTCGAGCCCTCTCTGGACATTAAGGAGGGGCTGCTGGACAATATGCTGCCCAGCTTGGAGGAGAAAACCCCCATGGAGACGGCTCGCTCGGTGCCAGACATCGATCTGAGCAGCTCTCTGGGGGTCTCGGACTGGGAGACCCTGTACAAGTCTGTCTCCAGCGACCTGGAGCCCCTCAGCACTCCTGTGGTGACCTCCACCCCCACCTGCAGCAGCTACCTGTCCGTGTTCACGTTCGCATGTCCTGAGCTGGACTCGCTCACAGAGGGACTAGACAGCCATAAAGGTGGAGGAGGCAAGACCGAATCCGTCGACATCCTCAACTCTCCGACTATCTTAGCCTTATAATCAACAGAGGGAAGTGATCTGTGTGATCTCTCTGATGTCTCTGTGTGCAGGTTCCTGACTCTGAAATGATGAACAACATATGCCACAGTATGCTGTAACACTTCAAGGAATACATTCATGAAATGTCTTGTGTGTGACTAAAGCAAACGTATAAACTTTCTCCAGATACATAGCCAACAGAGTGATGTAGCTAAAAGCATGGCTTTTAATTTAACCGGAGGGACCGAAGTAAGTTTTGATTTTAAAAACGCATGCTGAGAAATTCCAAATAATTTTCAAAGCTCATATATATCTGATCTGTTCCTAGATCTAAGGTGTAATGTGGAATTTACCGTGACAGTATGGTTTTGTGTTTTTTGGTGTCAATAGTGTATTGATTGCTGTAAATGTTGTATTTACATATTCATCTATGTTAAGTAACTACATACCTCAATGTCATCAGCTGTGGTTTGACCTCATTGTTAAAATGTTGAAAGTTTTCCATGAAAACATCCAGTGCTATATACTATATATCTTATCAAGATGTAACTTATGATTTATTTTTTTACCTTTCAGATTTTGACTTATTTGTTAAATTTAAAAATCAGTAAAATGGGCATCGATTGCTTATCTATGCTGCTGAATAATTACAATAAATCTACGTTCACAGTGGTGTTTTGTGTCTTTAAGAAATCAATGAAGTATGTGTAGGTTAAACCGGGGTAAGACGCCCCCCTCAGGAACAATGTCTATTTCTTAAGTGAGCAAATACAGAGGTTAATTAAATCACAACAGATTACAACTTTGTTATTCTAAAACTAAATGTCAAATCTTGAGAAGAGGCACATCTTCTCTCACAGCCCCAGTGCTAATCTTACTCCACGAGTCAATCTGATCAATATAAACTTGTCATTAATGTATAAGATTAAAATATTTTCATATTTTGATGGTCCTCTTACATGACCTGCAACATTAATATAAGAAAACACATACAGAAATGATTTATGATTTTAGATTTATTTTAGGTTTGAAGGGTCAAACAGACAAATTCCTGTTGAAGAGATTGTAACCTAAAACTTCATAGCTGCAGATATTTCAATTACTGAAATAAAAAATAAAGTCACATCACCAGGGAGGCTTAGCTCTAAAAAGTCCTACTCCTACAGTTTCACACATTACAAAAACAATATTTAATTTTTGTTTAAACTAATGGATAATCCTCCATATGACTTTTGTGTTAAGAGTAAAAAAAAAGCATATGCATGTACTTATTTTAAAAAAATCACACAGACTTATTTATAGATATTTCATTAATCTTAAAAGCACCTCTTTTGATTTCCTCAGACCGGAAAATGATTTTAATGGTTTTAATTACCAAGGTCACTATCATCCAAGAAAAGACCTGAAGCAAAACTGAGTGGTCAGGAGAGGACTTACTCAACACTTAGAAAAATAAAGGAGCTAACTGGAACCAAAAATAGTTCATTGTAGTGATGCCATGGAAGAACCACATTTTTTATTCCACAAAGAACCTTTTTTTTTTTTTTTAAGAAGCAGCTCTTCAAGTGGTTCTTTGCCTCAAACAACCTTTTAAAAATGGCTCCGTTAATGGCACTACAAACAACCTGGGCAAAAATAGTTTCTTCAAGGAACTACTTTCAAGATGGTTTCTTTATGAATCCACCTGCTTCTATTTTGATAATAGGACTGGATAATCAATCAAATCAAAAGTAAGAATTTGCAGCATTTCTGGATTTTCCATGATAACACATTTGATATTTTGGGTTCTGGGCTATTGGTCAGCCAGAACCAGGGTTAGTGGTCTCCTAGTGGTTTGTGAAGCGAACTTGTAACCGGTGGGTCATCGGTTTGAGTCCCTGGACTGGCAAGAGGTTGAGGTGGGAAAGTGGAAGCGACCGCTTGTCCCAGTCATCACCACTGTTGGCCCTTGAGCAAGGCCCTTAACCCCTGACTGCTCCCTGGGCGCTGCACCGCGGCAGCCCACTGCTCCTGTATAGTTAAGGATAACTTTGAATACGATGGGTCAAATACAGAGAAGGAATTTCCCCAAGGGGATCAATAAAGGTTTGATTATTATTATTATTTATTATTATTACCAGATTTGAGGAACTGTGATGGCATTTCTCACTGTTTTCTGATGTTTTATTGACTAAATAATTAATCAATTAACAAAATAATCATTAGTTCCAGCTCTAATGTGATACTCCTACCTGCCACCAAACCAAATAACTCCCAAGAAAATGAAGAACCATCACCTAATAAACAGGTTCTTCAATGCAAAGAAGCATTTTTAGAGTAGAATATGGAAGGCAGAGTGAAAGTTTGTTTTCCTTGTGATATCTTTGAACTAACCTTGTTAAACTGTCTGATTAGTGTTCTCTCTCAGTACTTCCAGCTCAGGCCTCCTCTCTGAGCCATGTTTCTGTCGCTGCAGCAGCCTCTCAGTGTTTCTTTATGGGAGGAGCGGCGCGACTTACTTCCCCACTTCTGCCCCCACTATGGACTTTTTTACATCCCTGCTTACGTTTGGCTGGCATAGCCTAATTTCCGCATTCCCAAATCCTCCCAGATTGGGATCACGTTTAAAAGTCGGGCTGATGCAACGATTTCCACTTTTTAAAATCTACTCTCGACCCTCGGCTGAGCAGAAGAAAGGACATTTGTTGCACCTGGGATCAAAGTCAGGTCGGTGAGCTACAAAAAAAAAAAAAAAAAAACTTCACAAGTCGAGAGCTGCTGAATCGTTTCTGTGGAGAGTTTATTGGCGCGCCACGCATCGGTCAGAGTTTGTGGAGGCGGCGGGTGGATCGGATGTTTTCGGTTATTCACTTTGGATTTCGGTGCAGCAAAGTAAACATGTCATGTTCCCGAGCATGCTGCAGAAGGGTCGGTTTCTTTTGTCTGCATGCTGCTGTTAACATGAATCCCCGGCGTGCACAATTCAGGACAAAATGTTCCTAGTTTGTCCGGTGTAACAGTGAAATAAGCGCTGCGTAATGATTCTCCAAACGCGGGTTTATCTAAAGCCGATCTGGCTGAAAAAGCTGTAACATTTTTTTTTTATCACTGCAGGTTTCTGATGGAAGGACAAAGTTACGTAAGATTAGTGCCGCACTGAAAAAAAAAAACTTCCGCTTTCAAGTTGACCAATTCAGCTGCTGTGCTGCTCCGATGTGCCAAGAAGTGACTTTGTGCCAAAAACTGATTAAACCAAAGTGCCTCTGTGTTATTCTACCTGCTCTGTGCCATAGATTATCACCAGTGCAGCTGTTTTTACCAGTTGAAGCAGCTTTAAAGGACCAGTGGAACTTATGCAATGCAGTTTTCCACTTGCCAAAAAGTGACTGCAGCCTGCACATTGGGACTGAGATGTGATTAATGCATCAAAATGACTTGATTTCAATCATAAGGCTATAATCCAAAGACTATAACCCATAGGATATCTGTAAGTCATGTTAATTGCAGTCTAAACTAAGATGAGACATACCATACACATGCCCTAACCCTAGACATTGAAACAATACTATAATATTGTCTACAATAATATAAAATACAATGCTTGATTACGCTATTAACTGCCAGCATTTAAAATTATTCAGTTGCAAAATTCCACAAAGACATACCTTTACTGTCACCACAGACCTAGAGTTTGGTTTATTTGCACAGTGTGACTTTCATTCAAGTAAAAGCTGCTGTAAATGTATATTAAGTGGGGAAATACAGCTTTAAAATAAAGCGCAGCATCAGTTTTTTGGCACGACACCGGCCACTGGGACACTCACAAGCAGCTCTAAATGCATATTTGTAAAGTAAACTGGGACATTCTAATGTATGGAGGTCAACACAAATCATTATAACACAGCCTAATCAGGATAAGTGAACTGGTTTCCTGGGACTTTCAGGAGCCGCCTATAATAATGCTGCCCTAATAAGAGGAGCTGTTTTAATCATATGTACACATATTCAGAACCATGATTTTAGGGTGGGTTTGGTATTCGCTGTGGTTAAAACTTTTGTGAAATCTAAATCTAAAACCTGCCGTTTCCATGTTACCGCTGCACCAGTTTCAAGACAAGTGTTGTTTATCACGTGCCTCCATCATGGCCTGGTGTGTCTTTTTGACCTGAAGTTTAGGGAAGTGCAAACTGAAAGTTATTCCCATGAGATTTTAATGTTGTTGTTTCTGCTCAAAGTTTAACTGACACATATAAACTCTTTCCTTAACGTTCGATCAGTCTTCACAGATGACAACAAGCCAGAAGGATGTTTTCTGTAGTAATATTTACATCCGATTCTGCCTGTTTATTCCAGTAGTGTGGGTTAGAGATTTCTGAGTAACTGACCTTAGATCATAGTTTTGAGCTGTGTCATGTGGCTTGGAAATCCGCTGAGCTGTTGTAGTAATTTCCTGTGTCTTTGGCCCGGCTTTGCTCACACACCTCTCCTCGTCTCTATCAATGAAAATGTCCACAAATTTGCCAGGACAAAACGGTGACAATCTGTTCACACAACACACATTACCTGAACGGTGTCATCTTTAATTTTTATTTTGGCCAAACAAAACCTGGCTCAATTTTGGCATCCATATTCCGCCTCCCCCTCAAATTAAGCCTCATATGGAGAAAGCCACAGTTAACAGGTTTTTCTTGGCAATTGCCTTTTTAGCTCTCGTTGGAATAAAATGGAATTTGAATCTGCTTTGTGCACTCTTGTTTAATCTTTCTTCTTGGCCTCTTGGGATTAAATAAGGTAAGCTCCTGCCAAGGTTCAGTAAATGGTAGCATATTCCTTCCAGAAAAAAAGTGTCAAAATAACAAAATAACCTAATGAGCAGCAGCCTCAGCATCCTGCTCCTGGAACAGAGCAGCAAATCATCACCCAGCTGTCTGCTAGAAGGGAACAGTGCACCTTGGGCAAATGCCTCCCCGAAGCAGACTGCACTGTAGGTCAAATAAAGCACTTGCATATGTATTTGTGTCTAATTTGTTAATGTGAAATGGCTGTTTTTCTCCCCTCGTGCCATAAAGCGCGCCCCAGTATGTGCTATAACGGGCAGCGCAGACAGAGTTTTATGTGTTTTTCATTGATCTGGTTTAGTTTCCGTCTGAGTATGTCTCCCATTTTCTCCCTCTGCCTCCTACTGTAGCTGTGGTCACGACCGAGTCTGACGCGATGCCAGGACAAATCCCAGATCCCTCTGTGACTGCGGGCTCCCTGCCCAGCCTGGGCCCGCTGGCTGGGATCTCGGCCACCACGCTGACTGACAAGCTCAAATTCGGCGACCTCCAGGAGTTTGGGACGATGCTGTCACCTCTGCACTTCCTGGACAGCTTTGGGAAGAGGCCCCTAGTCATCAAAACAGAGGTACAGGACACACTGAGACATCCATTACCCCTTTAGACTAATAATAATCATAATATACCCAGATTACATGCTAAGAGGACATTTCTATGCAACATATTTATTTCTTCATTTAATGTAACTGGTGTAAAAACGGACACATGCAACAATTACACAACATTCTATATTAACCTTACAGATTCTAGCTAAGGATGTGGTAAATGTCCTTTATCCAGTAAATCATAAACAGATTTGCTTAAAGTGAAAACACCTTTGCTGTTGAAGTCATATCTTAATCAACAGGACCATCTAGTGGACACAATGGGGCATGTTACTGGTATTAAAGTTGGAACCCCTTACCAATGATGTTCCAGGGCAAAATATGGCCAGGGTGACAGGAATTATACCAACAGATGGATCTTCAGCTATTAGACTGTGAGCCTCGAGTTTTGTTGGCTGACGGCAGGCAACTTGGTCATAGTGATGGCAGTAGAGATGATCTTTGGGGTTGGACTTTACTAAATTAACTTTCAGAACGACAAGCAAAAATACCTACATTTAACACAAATAAATGAAATAATCTCTTATACAAAGTTCTCTATGGTGCAGGGGGTGTCATCTTATGCACTATCAATAAACGATATTGAAAAAGTCCAGCAAGCAGTTAAACTCATATGGTTACAAGTGTAAACTGTAAAATGGTAATAACAAAAGTGTACCATTGCAAACCAGACTAAATCGGTTTGTACACAGTTAAAGTTGTTCCAGAGTTAAATGCTTTCATGCAATTAGTTTACATACAAATATACAACTTATTTCTTTTTGTTGGTAGCTGTGCTGGTATTTACATTTACATATTTTTTCAATAACAAATGTTTGCATCATTTAGCTCATGTTCAACCAGTTTAATATCTCATACCAATGAGATGTGACCAGACAAAAAATACAAATTGCAGTAAAAGGATAAACGCACATTTTGTTTTTGTGATCTCATGCATACCATGACTTAGATAGAACAATATAAACTGATCAGGCACAACATTAGGACCACTGACAGGTGAAGTGAATAACATTGATCATATTGGTACTATGTGGTGTTCTGCTGGAAAACCTTGGATTTTAACATCCGTGTTGATGAGACTTAGACACCCAAATAAACATTGTCCCAGAACAACACACTCCCTCATGCAAATGGCAATCCCAAATGTCATTGGCCTAACCCCACAGGAAAATGCACCCCACCACATGACAACAACATCAAACAATCAGGAACATCTTGAGGAACATGACAATGGCCCAAGATGTTGGTTTGACCTCCAAACTTCCTAGACCCCATTCTGATCAAGCATCAACAGGATGCAGTGGAACAAGTTGGATTGACAGAGGCCCCACTGCACAAGCCAGAGTACCCAAAGGATCCACTGCCAACGTCCTGGTGCCAGACCCCATAGGACACCTTGAGAGGTCCTCTTGTCCATGCCCAATGGTTCAGAGCACATAAGGGGTACCAACACAATATTAGGCCATAATGTTATGCCTGATCGGTGTATTCCTTTCCTTAAAATGGCTTAGATGTAACTCTACACCATTGTTTTTCTGATGCAATATTTTGAAATGTACCAAGGTACAATGTACAACGTGAAATACTATGCAATGTACAGTAAAGTTCACTATGTACTTCAAGGTTACAGGCTGAGAGGTCATTCAGGCTGAGATGCTGCTGCTCCCAGAAGAAGGAAAGAAGAAAACCAGATAAGTTCTCCTTGTAGTTCGCTGACAGTAATGATGATGTAATTTGATGTTAGAAGTGCCAAGAACATAGAGTATAGGCGGACGACACAGAAAACACTGTCAGATTCTGTAGACATTTAACATGCCTCCCTGTGATTAATATACGTTATGAAGATGAAAATAAGCAGCGCTCCTTTAATAACTACCACTGATCTGAAACACACCAACCTGTTAGCTGTAAAATAGAAAACCCAAAAACCTCCTATGGATAAATCATTTTAAAAATATGTCGTCCGAAATTATCGTAAAAGCATTTTAATGATAGTCTGTGTAAGAAAATCCTTTGATGAAATACCTGCTGTGGTTCCTGCCTTTCTCACACAGTAAAAGGAGAAGGTAGCCAAATCCCCTACCTGTCATATTCTGAGTCCTCAAAGTTCTTCGAATGTGTTTCTCAGAAGGTGATTCAAAGTTACAGAGCCAGCGAGCCTCCCGCAGACAAACCCAAACAAGAAGAAGATTTACCGATACCCCATAGCTCGGGTGAAGTTTCACATGAGGGAGAGAATAAAGAGCCTGGAGTGGAGATTATTTCTCTCAACACTGATCAAAAAGATTAGAGGAAAAGGTCTGGGTTTTGAAGTCATACACACTCAGGCTGCTTTTCTCAGCTCAGGCTCGACATGACAGCCTTCGGAAAAACACCAAAAAGCAAACCAATGTAAGTTCTGACATTTCCTATCGGTAGGTTTAATCCATTGATTCTTTGGGAAATCGGGGATTTAGTTTAGTGGTGGAAAGTAACAAAAGTACATTTTTCCTCAAGCACTTTGAGTATTTCCATTTTATTGCTACTTATTCCACTCCACAGTGAAATATCGTACTTCCTGCTCTACTACATTCATCTGACAGCTTTAGTTACTTTGTAATTTCACACAATAGATGATATTTCACGCTTTTAAAAAAACAGCAAACTGAGTTCAAAGAGGTCATTTCCGATATTTTTGGCTCGGAAATCGTGCAGTCGGGGTCACATTTCGGATGTCTGAGTTGTTAACAAATACTTCTCACATGGTTTTGTTTTGATAGATGTTCAAATGATCCAATATATCACGAAAAATCAAAGAGAAAAAGTCCAAAAACTGAAAGCAGATTTGTGTATCAGAACGTTGTTTCTCCTTCTTTCCTCTCCCATTAATCATCTGATGACTCTTAAGATGTATCTGCTCTTCCTGTATATGAAACCGTAAACCGATGAGCTACAACATTAAGCCCACTGACAAGTCAAATGTGTATTATTGATCATCACAACACAACGCAATGTTCTGGTGGGAAACCTTGGGTCCTAGCATTCACATGGATGTTACACATTTTTGTTCAAGACCAACCACACTTATGGCACCACAAAACCAAGCCAGTGCACCCAGTCGAAAAGCAAAAACTACTCAGGAACGGCTTGAGGAACATGATCAAGAGCCCAAGGAATTAACCCGGGGTCCAGACTCCTTAGATCTCAAGCCAAATCTACGAAGGCCCCACCAGGCAACCCACTGGACTCGGAGAATCCATTGGTAACATCCCAATGCCAGACATCACAGGACACTCCAAAAGGTCCATGGTTCAGCGGGTCAGAGCTGTTTTGGCAGCATAAAGGGAACATACACAATATTAGGCAGGTGGTTTGAAAGTTGAAGCGGATCAGGGTATATAAAGTGGCTCAAACTAGCTCCTGCAGCAGCAGCTACAACAGTAACATTCTGCTGCCACACTGATACTTCAGTATTAATAATCTAATAATGTCATACATATAACAATATATCATTCATAAGGGACCAAACCAAGACTTTTACTTTATTACTTTAACTGCCTTTTGCAGTATAGTCAAGTAAATAAGTAAAATAATAGGGCTGGTGGCACAATGGCGCAGTGGAAAACGCATCTGACTACGAGTTTGACTCCTGGCTAGCTCGAAAAAACTTTAGCTTCTCCCATATGCTACATTTCCAATATCAACTGTCCAATAAAACCCAATAAAACCCAATAAATCCCAAAAATCCTGGCTCCACCAAGACCCAAGCACTCCATCGATATGTTTATTTTTACTGTTTCTATTGTTATACAGTTAGACTTTTTAATACTCTTTTTATTGTAAATACTAGCACAATTTTGCACCTTATTTCTTCTACCAGCATGATTTGCATGTTACTTTGCATGTTATTTTGCATATTAGTTTCTTTATTTAACTAAAAAAAGATTACATGTGAGCTACTGGATGCCTTGAATTTCCCCAAGGGGGATGAATTAAGTATCTATCTGTCTCTGTCTATCTATCTAGAATGTTTTATAAGGGCCTTCTATTTCTAATGGAGTATTCTTACATTGCTGTAATGATACTTTAACTGCAGTAAAGTATCTGAATACTTCTTCCGCCACTGCTTCACTCACACAAAAGGTACATTATCTAGCAGCACTCCATTCACAATACATTAATTTATTATCTACACTCATGATAGACTTTAAAACTAATTGTGAAAAAAACATTAAAAAGGAGAGCAGAGTAGGTCAACAGCTCCACAGGATCCCCAAAGGAATTTGCTTTGCATGGCAAGATTTTCTTCCAAGTCTTATTTACCCAACATTATTCATATGTAGGACCTCAGTAGTTGGGTGTGTACAGAGAGTTGGGTATGAGGTGAAAAACAACAGATGAAATGGCCGAGGGAAATCATTACCAGCTTTGTCTTTTAGAGCACAAAAAAGGGAAATCTACAGTAGAATTCCTAGACGGAAAACTTTGCTAAAGGGGGTGTTTTGTAATTAAGGAATTTGCAGGATGTGTTTCAAAGACAATAAAAAAGAAAATACATTCAAATCTAAAGCTTATTGCTTTACAGCTACTCATAATGATAATGATACCCAAACTGATGCAAAGTTTTTGAGGGCAAGAAAGCGAAAGAAAATCAAAATGTGATATTTTTTGGTGGACATAAACACATACCATTACCAAACACTTTTGATTTCCTTTAAAAATGTGGCTGTAAATGGGCTGTGACCAAGATACTAAAGGGCATCACTTAGAGCAAGTATTTTTAACACATTGGGAATTAAATTGTTGTTAAGAACAACTCTTAAAAAAGAACACAAATACAGCAAATAAAATACCATTCAGATAAAACAACAACAAACAAAAAAGACCTGTAAATATTTTCCCCCAGACCCAT
>OMNN01030487.1:7887-22227 GCA_900302755.1 Chromis chromis
CACATAGTACCAATATGATCAATGTTATTCACTGACAGGTGAAGTGAATAACATTGATCATATTGGTACTATGTGGTGTTCTGCTGGAAATCCTTAGATTTTAACATCCGTGTTGATGAGACTTAGACACCCAAATAAATATTGTCCCAGAACAAGCACACTCCCTCATGCAAATGGCAATCCCAAATGTCACTGGCCTAACACCACAGGAAAATGCACCCCACCACATGGCAGAAACATCAAACAAACAGGAACATCTTGAAGAACATGACAATGGCCCAAGATGTGGATTTGCCTTACAAACTTCCTAAACCCCATTCTGATCAAGCATCAACAGGATGCAGTGGAACAAGTTTGATTGACAGAGGCCCCACTCCACAAGCCAGAGTACCCAAAGGATCCACTGCCAACGTCCTGGTGCCAGACCCCATAGGACACCCTGAGAGGTCCTCTTGTCCATGCCCAATGGTTCAGAGCATTTTTGACCACATAAGGTGGACCAACACAGTATTAGGCAGGTGCTCATAATGTTATGCCTGATCGATGTATATGTCTGTTAAAAAAAAATAAAGAGGCTCCACATCACCTTCGCTGGCGACTACACAAAACAAACATGCACAGCGACCTGGGAGCATGTCATCCCCCCTTTTCAAACCTCTGTACACACACTGATTTATACACACCTTCAAACGGTGCAGAAAAATGGAAACCCACGCGGTCGCTCTTTGTACAGAGTCGCTGTCACAGTGGGTGAGCATACAGTATAAAAGCCCAGGTCTCCAACCGTCACTTCTGCTCCACTGTGTGTGTGTTTGTGTGGGTGTGCATCTTCCAGAGTGACTAGTGAATATTTAAAGAGCATGCGGAGCACTTTGCCTGAGGAGGAACAGAGTGGATGTATTCTGTCATCGTGGAGAAAATGATTGGTCGCCTCCCTCCCCACTTCTTTGTGTCTTCGCCGCAAACTCGTGCAGAGAACGTGTGTGCGAAATCGGACACACAGAACTCCACGCGGGAAATGGTTTATTGCAGCCGAGGAGACAGTCGATGGCATGATGGGCTGAACCTCTGTGCACATGTGTGAGTGTTTGTGTTCTCGTGACCGAGATATGATTAGTTGCCCTCTCAACTTGTCCTTGCATCCATCAGGCAGAAAAATTACCTCTCCCTCGGGGATGAGAAGGAGCTGTGATTAATCAATTAGCCGATCGATAAGCCTGTCAGTCAATACGGCGTCCCGTCAGTCGGATTCTCAAACCAATGGCGTCTTCTCAACAGTAGTGCGAGGCGAGAGGTACTTCCTCAATTCGGGGAAGTGCAACTCCCATAAGCCCCATCAAATATTCACATGGCATCAGAAAGAGAAAGAGAGAGAGAGAGAAGGGGGGAGACAGTACAAAAGCAGAAGCATGATAAAACAAAATAAAAAAGAGTGGGAGCGGAGGAGAGAGGAGGGAGAAAATACTGATGAGGAAGCAACAGAGAGGCAGATGATAAAAGAGTGACGACAAAAGCAAAAGGAGGCAAAAGAGAAAGAGTGTGGAAGATGAAGAGGGAGTGAAGTGGAGAGAGAATGTGTTTAATTATTCAGCATTACCCATGTTCTCTATTTATGGCCCTTTTAAAGCAGCCAGTGGAAGCTATATATACACATACTGTAGGCACAGGCTGCTCCCTTAAGCACAGCTCGCTAGGGGAAGTTTCAACCCCCAAAAAAACAGGATTGGGGGGAACAAGAAGAAAAAATTACATATTGGTATGAGGAACCCACAAAAACAAATGATGAAAAAGTGAGGGAGAGGATAAAAAGACAAAAGGAGTCATAACCGCCACGGATATGTAAGATGAGAGAGGGAGACGGAGGGAGGCTAAAATTATCTTCTCACTGCGGCTACTTGTCTATCACCCTTCTGGGCCGGACCGTTTCTTTTTCTGTCAACGAAAACAACTTTTCAAGCTTTTTTTTTTTTGTAAAATGCAGATTTCAGGCACGCGTGGAAGGAAAAGAGAGCGACGGAGGGGAAAAAGAGAGAGAGGGGAAAGAGCACTAAGGAGCAGATCTGTATCATTTAACTAGATGGGGTAATGGAATTGTTGATAAACCTGTTATCGCCTGCTCCCAGACACACAGGAGTGCAGCTATGTGGCACATTACTGGCCTTTCTACCACCAATAACATAAAACACTGACCATCACTAACACACACACACACACACACACACACATATATATATATAGATAGATAGATGCAGCAAAGGATGCATGCATGGATACACATAAACCTGCAGCTTCATTACACATAGATCACAGTTGGAAAAACTACTGCAGCAGAACGAAGCGGACTCAATTTTTTGCTGCAGAAAGAATTGAGAAAACCATGAAAACACTGTCTTTTGTGCTGTTTTTCTTATGATCTCTCTGTTCAATTAAGCTCTAAATGTCAAAAATGCCAGCTTCCAAGGAGACACAGCTGTTTTTAGCTGCTAACTGATGCATTTTTCACTCCATCCAACAGCCTTATTAAAGTTTCAATAAGCTCAGAGGTAGCCCAAATTTGTTTAACCACGGAAAAGCTTTTTTGCTTTCAGTGAAATGAAAGAAAAACAGCGAATACGCAGTTCGGATCTGACATTTGCATACAATAAATTAACATCCAGCTTGTGTAGGTTGTGTGTGTTTTCTGGTAATTATTCTTAACTGTTGTGGTGCGAAGGAAAATATCAAAGTGCAACTTGTTAGCTTTGCAGTCTGTGATCAGAGAAAACATCAGAGCAAAAGTGGTCTCTGGCCACTTGAATTTATTTTTGGAATCAGCAGTAAAAAAAAATAAATAAATAAAATCAGCCCGCCTGACTCTAATCTTCACATCTGAAGCAAAAAAAAATTCACCTGTGTTCACGTTTCACAGCTCACCGCCGACAGATTCGCTGATCCACACATGGTAATACTACGGTTCCAAGGCTATACACAGAAAGATATTCCTGTGTGTGTTATTTTTCTGAAATAACAAGTGTTTAAAAATGATTCAGAGAGAGAAAGAGAGAGAGGCAGAGCAATTCCAGCTCACTTATACCCACCAGGCTGAAGGTCAATTTATCATCTCAGTGAGTCAGAGATTCACCTGCTCACAAGACGCTGATCCTCTTCAGGCAGCTTGCCTAGACGAGGGACCTCAACCGCATGAGAAATTTAAAATAGATGACATTTTTGCTCAAGTGACTCCGCTCCTTATCTGTATGTATGAGTCTGATCTTTTCTAGTTTACATTTCTACAGCGCCAAATGGGAAACATTCCAAACCAAATACAAAACATTTTTTTAACACGTTTTCTGCCTTTTATACCACTATTGAGAATTCAAAATATGTACATATTTCTGTTAAGGCTGCAAATACTTTTCATTACGTCTTCGAATTGCTTGTTCAAAACCTAAAGATATGTGGTTTACATTCACATATGACAAACAAAAGCAGAAAATCCTCACAACTGAGAGACTGCAGCTAATGAATGTTTACCTGCTACATTTTTATCCACTATGGGCTCATTTCTTACAGCAATGTAAGGTCCTGCACCTCTATGGAAACAGCACAAGCATAGCTAAAAGTACAAGGAACTTTTGTTCAGCATCACAAAGTTATAGAGCTACAAATCATAAAAGAAGAAAAAACAAAAATTTAATTTCTTATTTGCAAAAATGGAAAAAAAAATGGAATCAACATGTAGAACTTCTTTTTGAAGGTCCACAGATGTCGAACTGTTTAGCTTTAGCAAATTTTAAAATAAGACTCATAGAATATACAGATTTTACAGAAATAATGCGATTCAAGTCTATACACAGCCTGCAGTTCAGCACAGTTCACCCAATCCCTTGAATTTTTGTCACATGACTGTAGTTCACAGCCACTAATGACTTCACAGTTGTGTCTAAAAGCACTTTTTTGAAAAAAAATTTGAATCAACATGTAGAACTTCTTTTTAAAGAATCGGATTCGAGCCAACTGTTTAGTTTTGGCAAATTTTTAAATAAGACCCATAGAATATAGTAATTTTACAGAAATATTGCGATTCAAGTCACGTTCGAGGACTGTCAGAATGATGAAAATCGAATGATTAGTTCAGTTCTTACAGACTTCTGAGTCTGATAAATTAAAAAGCTAACTTTCAAACCAGCTGGTGGGTTTTGGATTCAGGGGGTCATTCATCATAATAGGTGGTGCTTAATTTTATAGCAGTAATTTTAGCTATACTGTTGTATTTTCTAGTATACACCTATAAACTGTTATTGCATTTTTTAATGAGCTTCAGAGGGACAAAAGATTATCACATTTTGCGCTATAAATCATCAAAGAGTTAAATACAATCAACTTTTTATAAATATTGCACATTTTCAATACTTTACACGTGTGATCAAGCAAAAAAACCTCAGTAGAAATGTCATTTTTGTCGATGTCAACCAACTGCAGTAAAACAATACACTGTATGGACTCTTATAACACCCAATCAAAAACCTGTGTGGATCAGCTGTATAGGCCTGAGACCCACCAGGCCAGGGCTGTTGCTATAGGCATTCTGTGGCTCGTTAATGTATGGGACTGGCTGAATGTCAGCCGGCAAATGAGCCGTGACTTTCACCAAGACAGCGCAGAGCGGAGTCAGCAATAAATGGATACACATAACTCTCCTGTTCCCTATTCCTTCTGTGTTTTTTTTCCTCCTTTCTCTGCCTTACAAACAAGCAGGCACACGTGAGGATGCCGGATTATTTCCAGGAGCGTAGAGAAGCGTGTCTGACCTCTGTCTGACCTTTCATCTGGTTCAATCAGCTGTACGAATAGCTCCTCTCCATCACCACCTGACCTTGACTCTCTGCTCCATTAGGCACACTGTTTCACACAACAAAACACACACAGGGGGCTTTCGCATGGCGTCCATATATTTGCACAAGAAGGACACTCGGAAAGTGCAGATCTCCGCCAAAACCAACAGTCCACTCTTCTTTGATATGTGAATGTATAACCAAAACCAGATCTGCACCAAGATATAATGGACTTCCTCCTTCTCTCCACCAAGTTTCATGACAATCAGCCTGGTAGTTTTTACATTATCCTGCCGACGGACAAACAAACCGCTCACAATCTCCTTGGCAGAGGTGACAAACACAAGTTTATTCCAGTGAGAGGTGATTAAACAGGCTAGCCGCCACATCCTGCAGAGTGGCAGGATAAAGAAGCAGATTCAGGAAAAGGAAGCGAGGAGCAAGAAAGCGATGCGCTGTCATGGAGGGAAGAGGAAGCTCAGACAGTGACATGGACCGAAAGAGATACTGCTCAAACAACTGCGGGAAACAGCTGAGTCCATCTGACAGCGTTGCAGCGGCAGACCAACTTGAGCATTTCCTGTGTCATGGAGAAACCCCCAAAATACCTCATCTAGAAGGGTAAATACACAAAACTACTGCAGAGATATATAAAGGAGTGTAAACACAGTAGAGACAGAGATAATGCAGAAGAAGGGGTGAGGAGAAAGTAGTCCTAAGAGTAGTCTAATGCACCCCAGATTCTGCTTCTCCTCTCTGCGTTTAAGTATCTTTTACATTCGCTCCATTTCTCTCAAGCTTGTGGGCTGCTTTTATCTCATGCATTCCGTATCCCCTCAGTCACAATGCACAATTCTGCTCTGTATTCTATATAGGCTACCCCGGAGAGTATAAGCACAGGCCAATAAGATAGAAGAGCCTGTTATCACAATGACAGACTAATATGTATCAAAGTCTGTTTATAGGACTATCTTACCTTGTACACTTGCCCGTAGGTGCCATTTCCCACCAGCTCGACCAGCTCAAAGATGCCAGCGGGATCCTGTAAATGCAGAAAACACAAAGGAATGATTAGGCTTTGCAAATTTAGCTCAACATAATGTTTGATTTGAGAATGCAACAAGGTACAGTTTATGTGCGTCTGGTTCAGACTGCAAATCCCAAGCATTACCAAGCATTTCTATTTTATTATCCATGTGATTATGGGTATAGCAAGGTCAGGAGTGTCACCCATTGGTTTGTGAGCTACTGTTTTAAAGTTTCAAAATTGTTATTTTGTATTTTTTTGGACACGACTAGTGGATCTGAATGAAAACCTAACAACACTATTCATTACCATAGGGCATCAATTAAAAAGGTAGCCATAACCTAAAGCAAGCCCTGCTTTGTCAACTATTTTACGCTAAAAGGAACCACAATTTAAAAAATGAACTTCATGCTGTATTGAAGAAGACTTGAAACTACAGATTGAGACCATAAACTCACTATGAAAATGTTTACTGAGATAGTAAATCAAGTGAGAAGTAGAAGCAATTTCACATACACTTCTATAAAATCAGACCTCCCTTTTTCCAACTAGAGGAGTCGCTGGCTTTTTAAAAAATGCAGGTTTTAGGCGAATCCACACTGTATGGCAAGACCAGGAGTTTCTTTACTTGCAACAAAAGACTGTATATAAAAGAGACTCAAGTTGCTCCACATCTACAGAACAAACTGCCAGGATATTTTATTCAGACATTCACTGTCCCCTGAAGAAGAATCCTAATGGCTTTGGTAATCCTTTGGTGTTTCTTGTAATACCACTTACATCTTATGGAAGGATTATTATTGAATTGTGTACAGGCCTTTATGTCAAACTCAGACTGACTTTCGATCTAGTGCCATCATGAAGTCAAAATGCTAATTATCCAATACTTTGGCATGCAACCAAAATACCTGCAAATGAATGGCATTCCAGCTGCATGTTGTGTTTATTGTAAAGATTATACCTATAATCTAAGCATTAAATCTGCCAAACATCACCATTATAGAGGTGTTTGAGTGCAGCCTCTTGGAGCAACTATAGCTGCAGAGTCTTTTTAGCCAAACTGCCACAGTGGGCATCTATTTTGCACAGCGACTGTGGTTAAACTCATCCTCTTAGACCCACTATAGCTGCAGATTCTGTCTTTTTAGCCAAACTGCCACAGTGGGCATCTATTCCGAACAGCGGTGGTAGTTAAACTCAGCAGTGATGTCTTGCTCTACTGACTGAGCCCTCCAAGTGTTGATACACTGGTCTGAAATGCAGTCCTGGATTGTTTTAGGCCTGCGTCCAGACCGGCTAATAATTTAAGCTCACAGTCGCTAGGTTGCCAACACGGAACCCGACGCATCTCTGACAAGGAGCAGCTCGAACGGAGCATAAAACCCACTGACCCCCGCGAACACACACACACACACACACACACACACACACACACACACACACACACACACACACCTCCCCCTTCCTCTGCGCCGCATGTTGCTACGGCATTCCAACAATAGCTGGTATTCACCCTCTCCTTCCTTCTGCACTCTCTCTGCTCCACCAGCTTCTGTTTTTCCAACCGGCCCGAGTCCATCTATGTCGCTCTCACTCTTTTATCTATCTCTCTTTCATTCTCTGACAGTGTCCAGGACGAGTCTTTTCTTTTCAACAGTCCTCTCGTTCCAACAGTGAATGAGTCCCAGAACCACTGAGGCCCTTTTAAGCCTCTGTTATTTCTCTTCTTATTCTGTGACCTTGATATTAACATGTTTTCTAAATGATGCCATCATTCATTTTGTGTCATCTGTACTCTCAACTTAATACTTGCAGAAGTCAATGATAAATATGTCAAAGTTGCTGCTGGGGCCTCATTTAGTCACGTCCGCAATGTCTATACTGGTAACAACATGTGGTTTTGTACAGCAGCAGCTCTAACTTTTGCAGTTCTCACTACAAACTGCAAACTTGAAGCGTCTTACAGTCAATCCTGCTGGGTTTGCCAAAAATAAACCAATATCCAAAGACATTTCTGTCATTGTTCATCTTTTTTTTTCCATTATTTCTTTTGTTAAAATGGCTCTACGGTATCACAAGAGATGTTTAAAAATGAGATCCTCCACTGTGTTCAAAGCTGGAGGCTTTATTTCGTTGCTGATTCACTACAATAAACTGCATCGTTGTGGGGATCTACAGAGTGACTCACGCAAAGAACAGAAGATATTACACGACATTCACTTTTCGCAGACAATTCCCCTCTCAATAAAGCATCTTTTTTTTAATTTCCATTCTGAAAAGCCAAACATGCTCTCTATTTTCATCCCCCTCGTCTAACCTCATCACTTCTCCCTCCCACACCACTCGTTCACTGTCTGCCTGTTTTTTTTGTCATCAGTCACTTTCTCTTTCTCACAGCGTCTGTGACTTGAACTTGCTGTTAACTTTGCTGGCATCGCATCCAGATCTATTTGCACTGTTACAGGAAATGACACAGAATTATGGCCAAATAAAAAAGAGAATACAAGGTGTCTGCATGAGTATATATCTTTGTGAAGCGTATTTTTTTAAATTTCTTTCTTTCTACTGTGCTGTTTTCTCAGTTTTGCATGTCTTTTCCCCCCCTCTGTCTCTCCCTCTCTTTGTCTTTCTCGCTCTGTCTCTATATGTTTGTTTCTGTTGGTCTCAGCAGACCTGTCAACCTGTCAGCTGTTTCTGAAGACAGGGCCTTGTGCTTTTTCTTGCTCCCTCCTTCCTTTTCCTGTCGTTTTTTTTTTGTTTCTTTTTTGCACCCTTCTTTCTCCTTCGTGTTTCTGCAGACACACATGCACTTTCCCTCAAACGCATGCACGCCGACGAACTCATTCTCTCACTCTGTGTCTCAAGTACATCCTCCCGCTGTCTCGCTCTCTCGCACTCTCTCAAAACCACACACACACTCGATAACGCTGTGCCAGAAGCACACTCCCACACGAGGGCTAGTGTTCGAATGTTCTAACGAGTATGAGTGGGTACAAAATGATGAATGTGTGTCGAACTAAACGTGCAAAACAGTTACTTTAAACAGCGCAGACAGCAGCATTCTGCAAGCGCCGTTTGCTGTGCAGGGCCTTCAGCTGAGGCAGGTAGACTTTTTCTCCCTTTGCTTCCTTTTTCTTTCTCCAAATGTGTGTGTGTGTGAGTGTGTGGGTTTGGCAGCTGTGTGAATTAACTCTCAGAGCTGCATACAAAGTTCTGACAGCAACTCCCCAGACACATCTAAGGATGCACTCTCTTTCTCTTTCTGTTTATACACAGCATTCAGATGGGAAAAATACAAAATGACGCGCACAAGTAAACAAGTGCATGCTGTGGATGTATATGCACATAGGAACCACTGGAAGACGCATGATGCAGGCGTGCCCGAGCCTCTCCTGAATGCAGTGCTGTGGCTGGAGAAACCGAGAGCTTTTGCTGCTCCAGTTCATACATGTCCTCGGGCTCGCTGATAAAAATATAGCACGGTATCATTCATATTTTATAGGCCACTTGCAGAATGAGCTCTCAGCATGCGCCAGGCTTTGTCGGTGCATCTGCACGAGTGAATGTATGTGCGCATCATCAGTGTGTCTGCGGTTTAGAGCTCCATGTGACTTGAGCAATTTTTTGCCCCCTTCCCCTTTTTTTTCTCATATTGTCTTCCTGCTGAGCGTTTGCCAGGGTCACATGACTGCCACATGACCTCACTGGTGGCGGATGAATCACGGTGTGTGTGTGTCTGCGCGAAGCTGCTGAATAACAGCAACACTTTAAATATAGCTTGTGATATGACAAAAAAGTGCTGAGGGAAGGGAAGAATGAAGATGGAGATGTGGTGTAAAAAAAATAAATACACAGACACACATCATTTCTCCAAAACGTCTGAGGAGGAGGTTTGCTGAAACGCTGATGACGGTGAAGTTATCTTCCAACTTTTTGCACGGGTGAAATAGTCATTTACCAAATCCACAAAAGAACATGACTTCTATAAAGCATTCATTGCGACATTCAAAGCATGACTGACTGGTCACAGATCTTGAATTTTATACACACACCTGACACAACATATAGCAATCTGAGAGTTTTTCTACCAACTTCGTCTCCATCCACGGACAAAAATTCCGTTTTGGTTATTAGAGTTTTCCATTTTCTTTTGCTTTTTTTCCTTTGTCATGTCCTCTGGCCACATTCACTTCAGGGTTTTGTTCATGTTTAAGCTAGAGTGGGATTAACTTTGGGCACAAGGGCACCGAGATGGGTGCAGCGGTGGATCAGGCTCTTTCTCCAAACCGGGAATATTGGTCCACGAGCGGCGTTAAGGCCATTAATAATGGATTTTAGAGTGCAGGGCTGCAGAAAGCCACTTTGCAACATGTTTGAGGACTTTTACCGACTGCATTCGTTCTTTCATTCCACGTCCTAACCTTAATCCCCTCCGCTGCATTCCTAACCTTCGCTCTTATCTAACTTAAAAAGCTAATCCTGGTTCCAAAGCAGAACAAAACCACTCACATTAAAAATCCATCTCAGGTGATCCGATCGCAGCTGAAAATGCAGCTGTAAACATGAAAACAAGGCAATCAGCAAATCACAAAGGCTGCGATTTAGAATATGCATTATGTAATTTCCACACCATTCCAGATCGCATTTGCTGAGACGCTCCAAGTAAATATTTGTGGGTCAACGACATAATTAGAAGTGTGAGTCATCTCCTTATCAACACAGACGGTAGCTGTAACAGTTATCAGCGGATGCCTATTTGTATAATCCTCCTATTGTGGTATTAAGCTCGGAGTTGAAACTTGTACACAAATATCATCATGCCTTAATAAAAGATTACATTATGACTTACTCAGATTTCAAATGACAGCTGAAGAAAGTGCTTTCTGCTCGAGAAAGCCGAGAATTTATGTTAATTATTAATCTACTGTCACTTACAACAACAACAAAAAAGACTGTCTGCCACTTTTTCAGACACAGTGCAGCTCTGTTTTTGTTTTGTTGTCTCTGGCTGATGCTCAGCTTCTTGATACACTGTGAAATTAGACCACAGACTGATATCTGTACTGTGTGTGTGACAATGCAACTCCTGTTAAAGCTTTATAGATAAGGCTGCAAAATCAAATGTATAAATGAAGAATAAACAATCAAAATATGAGCAAACACCACGCCCAGTCACCACTGATTGAATACGTCAGGCCTGAATGTCTATAAATCTGTTTCTGTCAGCCCATCTTATCAGTCATGTCATTCTTTTTTTTTTTTTTATGAAAACAATACCACAAAATCTAAAGATCAGATGGTAGGATATTGGACAGCTGGGAGTAAACTGCGGATCAAAGGAGGTTTTATTACCAGGAACATTAAATTTATTTGCCACAGAAAGCCTTTGTGAGAGATCTCTATCGGTTTCCCTTATCGGTTTAGTACCAAACATTTCTATCTCCAGCCGTCACACACACACACACACAGCTAGACACTCATACAATATCGCCATGTGACATGTGAATTAGGAGGAAATAAAATAAAAGAGACGCGCAGACAGAAGGGGGTTTGTGCATGTCTCAAGGTAAAAACAACAGCGGTGCCGTAAGTGAAATCTAATCTGTGAGCTTATGTTTACACAGTGGCACAAATTGCTGAGGGGATCAACTTTAATCTCAAAACAAACTGAACTTATTACAGACAAAAGAACGAAGCAGTGTGTTCCTT
Source organism: Chromis chromis (assembly GCA_900302755.1). Classification (NCBI taxonomy): domain Eukaryota; kingdom Metazoa; phylum Chordata; class Actinopteri; family Pomacentridae; genus Chromis; species Chromis chromis. Next base: position 19,438 of record OMNN01030487.1, read on the forward strand.
GTGTGTTCGTTTTACAGCTACGTCACATGGATGCAAATGATCGGCTATCTCCTTGTGTACATTCAAACTTTTATAAATCAGAGAAAAGTACTTAATCCGATATTTCAGATTACTTCAGTAAATGCTTGGAATTTTTGCTGATGAATGACAAACATTTAGCTGACTGACTTAGCAATTCACGGCTAATAAACAAGAGTGTAATCCAGACGATGAAGATTTCAGCTAACCTCGAAATATCTATTCCCACATTTTCAAAAAAGTATGCTCATCAGCTCAGGTCTTTCACTTGGTGCATTCCTGCTTTTAAAAAGCAAGACTGAATTTTCCAAGCATTCTTCACAGTGAAATTCAGTTACAACGTTATCAACCTGATCTGAGGTAAACAATATTTATCTGGTTGATCTCCTTTCGCATACTTTAGACACCAGATTTTCTGGTACTTCTGGCTTCTTTTTCAAACAGGGAAGTTGCTGCTTGATCAAAACAATCTTATTGTCTATTCAGTTAACAGTTAACCATTCAGAGTAAACAGGCCTTGAGCTAATATGTTTAATGATCAACTGAACACTGCCTTCCCAGCACCAAATGGCAAATATAGTTTGAGATGAACAAACACAATGGAGCATTTGGCATCTGGAAATTTAAAAACTACCAACAAAAGGAGAGTGAATGTTGGATCTAGATTCCCAAGATGATCAAAAACCACGACTGCTCTGTGACTGGTGGACAATAGGGGTGGGACAAAATATCAATACAGCGATATATCGTCGTCCCTCCTCATGCGATATGAGTATCGATATGCTGGCGCCAAATATCGATACTTTAATTAATATAAGAAGACGCTCGAAACCCTGCCAGATTCCCCTGCCAGCTGCCACTTCCCCAGCGTCACTACTTAATGACTCCACATGGTGGCGTTTATCACATGAATGAGGGAGACTTCATTCATGTGTGTGTTTGGGCTCTGTGGCGGGCCGGCGGCTCTACGGCGGCTCTACGGTGGGCCAGCAGCTGGCAGCTCTATGGCGGTATCGCGTATCGACGTATCGTATCGTGAGGTACCCTGTGATTCCCACCCCTAGTGGACAAAAATAAGCAGTTGTCTCCAAACAGGTTCGCCTGTAAGCTGATAGTATGAAGTAAAAAACTCTTAATGTTTCTTTAAGAGTTGATTCTGCATATTTGTTTGGAACGCAATGGTACTTTAGCACAGCATCAACTGTCTTACAGCAGTAAAATGCCTGCTATATGAGACTCTAATATAATCACTAATAATTATTAATTTAAACCTCCCCAAGACTAATTCTTGTCTAGATAACATACAGGCCTACAGTGTGCCTTTAGTACACGTTTCTGTGCATTAACCAGCAGTCAGGTAAGTGCAGTTAGCGTCTAAAGAAAGTGAATTTCAGAGGTGGATTGAATTAGAGACCCTAAGAGGATGATAGGAGTCATGCTGGGGCCGAGTCTGCCTCTTATAAAACCACTTACACTTAACAACATGGCTCATCACCACTTGCTTTTACAAGGAGATGCTGTAGTAGCCTAATTCCCAGTACATCTCACCCAGACATGCACAGTACATTAACAGGAGTCACCTCTTAATCACAGATTTACAGTCCGGCGGAGACGATACAAGATGCCGGGTTTGTCCCACGGCACTAAAAGAACTTGTCGCCTCTCGCCATCCGTCTCTGCCAACTTGTCATCTCACACCTTTCTCTGTCATCTCCCCGTCCGGCCCTCCGTCCCCCTCATCATTCAACTTTTTTTCTTCTTCTCAGTTTTCTGACTGCCACTCTCTGCCCCTCTGTCATTTCAATCCGTCTTTCTTTCCTCGTGGCTCAGGCACAATGGAGGGATTCAGCTCCTACTATGGGCTTGTTTACATGCATGATTCCTTCAGCACTTCAGATCAAGTGCGAGCGCATACTTGTGTGTTCGAGCAGGAGAGGAGAGAAAAAGAAGGTGTGCGTGGTCCTGTGCATGTTCTCACGTTTCCATAAGTGTCTTTAAAGCAATGCCTTATAATTTACAGCAAAATCAAGAAGCTTTTGTGTGATTTTTTATGTTTTGGCATCATCTTCGCTGATTACTATGTTGTTTACACTGAGCACTTTCAAGAAGTCATTTGGAAATCAGACAATGTCGCCGGCACTGTGATGTCTCGTTTCTTGCATTTCATTTTCTTTGCCTGCTCGCTGCAGAAACTGTTCTTACGCTCACTATGAACCTTGTGTGTTGCTGGAACTATCAACTGAACCACTTCCTATGCATGCTAGGAGCTGCAAAAAAGGACTCTTGCACAAAAACGTCAGCAATTATGGTGTATTTCATTAGGAAATGTCACTTTAACCATTGATTACACATAAAACATACAATAAACTACAATTTGGTTCGAATCAGATGTAAATGTTGATTAACTCAGATTGGATACTTGTGTAAAAATAGAGAGCACAGGTATATTAACATAAATTCTGTCTATATAAGAGGAGGTATACTCTTTAACAAATACTGCACATTAATGTATCCTTAAATGTCTTTATGGCTGCTTGCATTATAGCTATAAAAGGCATTAAATGTGTAGATGCCATTAATAAAAGCTAAATAGGAGGGAGGGCTGAGGTAAAGTAACATTTTTAGGGGCACTGGACCAAGTTATACATCTTGTATAGCAGAGAATTAAGGACTTAATGCAACTCCATCAGTGACTTGGGGGGGAAAAAATAGGTCAACTAGAAGCAGGCAGGCAAAGTGGAAGAGAGGGGTGGGAGGGAGAGGGGCATTTCT
>OMNN01030489.1:0-25912 GCA_900302755.1 Chromis chromis
CTCTGAAAAAATATTGATATTTAGATATATTTGCTGTTATTGGAAAGAAGAATACAAGTGTTATTTTAAATATCTTTCCTGTTTTTTGCTAAATAACAGATATCTCGTAAAATCACAGAAAAAAGTTTGTTCAAAAATGTGCATTTTTTACAATTAGCAATTTGTTCTTTCAACAAAGTGTTACTAAAACTACACTGTTTAACTGTATTTAAATTTGCTAAAAAATCTAATTACTTCACAGTTTTGTTTTGTTTTTGTTTTGTTTTTTACAGGGTATATGACTAACTTTACATCGAAGACGGTGACGTTTAAGTGGAAAAGACTGCTACTCAATGACGACATCAAGAGGGCAGGAAAATGGTGCTTGCTATCCTCTCTGAGTTGAACTAATCAGTGTTCACACCTGTGTAGCAGTTTTCAGGGTCATTTAGGAGAATCTAGCCTGGAACAGCTACTTTTTTCTGCAGAAACATGGTGAGGAACTTGAATATCTGAAGAACCTCTGACTAAAACTGCTGCACTTCCATATAGAAAAGCCCCAGTTGAGGTGTCAGGGGAATTAGATCTTCCCGGATGCATCCCTGTGGAGATGTTCCTATGCACCTGGGAAGACACCCTATAGCTGACCCAGAACACACTGGAGGGATTGTATATCCCTGCTGGTCTGGGAATGCCTCAGGATCTCCCCGAAGAGCAGTGGATGTGTCTGAGAGGAAGCCTGCTGCTACAATTACATGAATCCAGATAAGTGATGGATGGATGCTCTAAAACTTCTCATGGTGGCAGGTTTTTTTTTTTTTTTGCAGCTGCAAGATTCAAGTAAATCTCCTTGTAAGACCTGACGTGAACTGAAGGCAGCAAGCAGTTCTAATTCCATTCTATCTTTTTGTCTGTCCCTTCCTCTTTCTTCACCGATTTCTCTCCTTTGTGAGCAGCAGCTGTGCTCATTTCACATCCACATCTCATGGGTCCCTAGACAAATGTTTTACCTCCACATTCAACTCTTTCCTCGTCCTCTCTGGGCCGACTGTTTGCTTTCTGCCTCGGTTTACGGTGAGCTGCTCAGGCTGCGGAGCGGATGTAAGACGTTGCCCGGGGGCCAAGTGTATTCAAGTCTTCAAAGTGTTTCCATGTAAATTCAGAGTTCCAGCATTATCCACAGAGCCAATTAGTGGGACGGCGGTGAAGGAAGGGCTGCACTGGCAGAGTCAAAGGCAGAAGGGTCCTGTGATCTCTCGTCCCTCTGCATTACGGCCAGCAGTCCTCCGCACTGATGGTTCCTGCACCTCTGGATCGACAGAGCTAAATTTTTGTTTATTAGCTTTTTCATTTATCCTTAGATGTCTGCATAACTCTAAATAAAACCCTCTATATTTTTGGGGTCATTTTTGAATGAAACGGCAATGAAATGCTTTGTTTCCCCCACATAAAATACAGAAAGAGAAACTCCACCGATTTTACACTACAAAGTCTTTTTACAGGTGTTGGAAAGTAGAGCTGCAAATGCAAAAAGACAAGTTGTATAAAGCTTTTTGAGGATCCAGAGGGATGCTGACAATATCGGTTAACCTTCTTAACCCCAAAACCCGCTGGCACATTTGAAAGTCATGTTATCTTTAAAAAGAATTGCAAATATTGCACCATTTGTCATGACTAGAAACTGTAAAAACAGAGAAATTCATCAAGGTCATGTATGATGTGCAGTTATATCTAGAAAAATAATCAAAAATAAGCTTAAAATGGGAATATTTAGTTAAAATTAGTTTATTTTCCATGTCTTGTTTACAAATTCTTCAACAACAAAAAAAAAGAAGAGCTGTTTGCACCGGATACTGTGAAATAAATTAATAAAAATATGTTCTCAGCTTAACTGTGACTGACTCGGAAGTCTCATGACACATATTCAGAGAACTCTCGGTTGAACTGCAGGCAGTGTTTACACCAAGCAGAGAGGAGATGACAAGAGAGATTGAGAGGAAAATAAAACATACTGGGTCAGTAAATAAAATGCAATATGGCTCAAAAACAGTATACAGAGGATCAAGTTGGAAGATACATTCAGCATGGTGAAACATCTTTAGAAAGTAAAAAAAAACAAACATCTGCTTTGTTTAGGTCATTAAACAGGAAATGGGTAAATCTCTATAAGGCCTACATTTTGTCCAATATGGGTAGCACCTTTGGACACTTGGAAAAATGGTTGTGATTTTGATTCCAGGTTTTTTCAATTGTTTAAATAAAACTCATTCATTTTTTAATTGTTTTTACATCTAGTCATGGTTGTGCTCTTTCCACAGAGGTGCAGGACTTTATATTGCAGTGAAAAATGAGCCCACAGTGAGGAAAAACACCCTGAAACTGCCTGGAGTTTAGAGGGTCAAGTGGTATTATTCGAGTCAGCTTCAGGATGTTTTTCCTCACTGAAGGCTACAACAGTTGTTCGCATAACAGCTCCAAATCTCTGACTGAAGTATCAGCATTTGGGTTGCATTGTGGGTAATGTAGGCGCCAGGATTTTGCAAGGAAAAACATTTATTTTTGGTTGTGCTGCACCAATGTTAATATATAACTGCCTGACAAGAGTGTGACAATGTCAAAGACTGCAAGGTTAAATCATCGGAGTACTCTATCAAAGTATTTTCAAGTATTCAGACATGATACAAAACTGATTTCCAAGCACTGAGGACTTTTAAAAACTGTTTCCAAGATGTAACACTCCATCTGCAGGGCTACAGATGGATCTCCATCTCAGTTCATCCTGAAGAAACTCCTTAATCTCTCTCTCTACAGCGGAAAGACATTTTATTTCAGGACTTAATATCCTGGTTGCTGTACTCCTTTACTACAATGCCGCGTAATTCGCCGGCACAAAGGGATTTGCTAAAATTGAAGGGTGAATTTAAGTCTGTTTGTGCACAGCAGTGTTCTATTTCCTTTTCTATCAAAGACCCTTATCAACTCCGGAGCGTAATCACAGCTTTGGTTGGATCACTGTAGATAATTAGCAATTACCCTATTTATAGGCTCCTGAACATACTCTTAACAGTCGACATAGCAGGGAAATGTAATTAATTAGGATGCTTGAAGCCGTTTCTCTTCACCCCCAAATTGGTGAAACGGGATCAGCAGGTTGAAAAAGGGGCCTCGGCCTGGTTCGACTCTGCTCCTGACATGGGTCCCTGGAGGGAATCCCTGCTCCTCGACGCCGTGCATCCTGCAGCGTTGGGGGGGGGATATTCCCAAGATGCTAAAAAAGACGTTCTATTTTTATCTTTTACAATACGGGGGCCTGCAGATGAAGCCGAATGAGCGCGGAAGGAACACTTGGAACGGGAAAAAGCTGTCATAGAAACAAGGAGATAAGCGTTACTCACCGTCGCTCGGCTAATGCGGATCACTTTCACAGAGGGGGCTTGGGGAGCTTTCTGAGCGTACGAGTGGAAAATGAAGATCCAGCGAAGAATGACATACTTGGATGTGACGGAGGCATTTGTTCCGACTATATGAAGCCTTCTCCTGTTATCAATTGTTCTATATTTGTCAGGGATCCTTTTTAGCAACATGCTAACAAATCCATCCAACAACAACAACCGGAAAAACTCTCCAAAAAACACGTCATGCTCTGTCTGTCCTCCTGAGTGCCCCTTGAATGAGAAACCGGTTGACAAAACTATTAAATTACAACAAATTAAGCACAAAGGGACATTTAATTGCATGTTTAATTGCTGTCAGTATTGCGCTCGGAGGGCATTTTAGCAGCACAACCCCAGACATTCAATTACAGCGGTTGATAAAAATGGCAATTTCTCACAGTCTCGTCTTTTTTTTTCTCAAACGACTTCGAGAACAAAAGGCAACTCATTAGGGGACGGAATGAGGTCTTAAAACCTTTGCATGCAAATTTCTCCAATCAATCTTATTTGTGACACGCTGATTAACGAGTGTCAGTGTTTTAAGATGAATCCCATCAGTTTAACCTTATGTTAACTGAGGATATCTGACAGCTGTAGGTAACTCTCTCGTGCCTTCATCCTTGAATTGCATGCTCTTCTGCAGCCGCAGCCATGCAGATAAAGGGGCGTGTTATCATAGCTGCCAATAAAACACACGACCTTTGTCGGATTTGTCTGATCTCTGTAAGTTATAGGCGGCCTGTGCCTAAAGATTGCAGGACAAGAGACAATGAGGCGTAAATCACAGAAACAATGCGTGACACAAATGGCCTGTGTTATAGGTCAGCAGCTGGGTTATTACCAATCAGCTGTTTTTATATCGGCCTTTTTAAAATGCAACTACGGGCTTAATCAGTGTGAAAGATCTCCGTTAATGGATAGCGGGGCTGATTCCTCCGATGGCTGTGTGCATCAATCACAATATGTTGTGTGGATCAAATCTGGTTAGTAAAACTGTCTGTTTGCAGAATCACACTGTAAAAAGGATAAAATGTGGGGACAAAAATGTGCTCTCACTGTTTAATTGTGTAGATTAAATCAATTTGAGCACAAAAAAACAAGTTCCAATAGGACTAACTTTTCATTATGGGGTTAAAATCTAAATAAAAAAGCAACTGCACACCAAAATTGTGCAGACAAAAGTCATAATTGTGCACAAAGTCACCTTAATTCAACAAATATTTGATCACACACCGATCAGCCACAACATTAAAACCACTGACAGGGTGAAGTGAATACCACTCATCATATTGGTACTATGTGGTGTTCTGCTGGAAAACCTTGGATTTTAACATCCATGTTGATGAGACTTGAGGAACATCTTGAGGAAAATGTCAAGGGCCCAAGATGTTGATTTGACCTCCAAACTTCCTAGACCCCATTCTGATCAAGCATCAACAGGATGCAGTGGAACAAGTTGGATTGACAGAGGCCCCACTGCACAAGCCAGAGTACCCAAAGGATCCACTGCCAACGTCCTGGTGCCAGACCCCATAGGACACCCTGAGAGGTCCTCTTGTCCATGCCCAATGGTTCAGAGCATTTTTGACCACATAAGGGGGACCAACACAATATTAGGCAGGTGGTCATAATGTTATGCCTGATCAGTGTATAATAATTACACTAAGCCATCTATTGGAGTTAACATTTTGGTTTCGACCCCAACATTTCCGCACAAAAGTAAAGCTGTCTTTTCGTACACGACTGCAACCTTAATGCAAAGTTAGCAAGTTAGTCTGTTTCTTATTGAGGCAGTAGGTGCAACTGCAACTTGGCCACAATAAAGCCAGAGTGGAAATGTCAAAAAAACATTGTGGAATAGTTACTGTAGAGAGCTCCTGTAGTTGATGTCACGCAATTCCAGCATTCCTCACTCAGATCAAAACACTGCCATATTAGATTGGATGACAGCAACCTTGGTTGTTGAGCAACTGCAGTGGGCTTCAACTGAGACTCATTCAGTCTTGTAATGTGGTAAAAATGTAATAATTTTTGCCCCCTGGGGACAAATAAAGTTTTTTTAATTTGAATAAACATGTCAGGACAATAACTGATAACGACTATTGCGATATCCACAGACACAATAGTCACATCGCAAAAAGTGCAATGTGAAGCAATGCTTGTTAACTCAAACACATACTGCTACAACTTTTTTCGTTGCTTCACAAAATAAGAAAACTTGCACTGTTCTAGTGTTCCATCATCTACAAGAGAAGTCTATGCAACAAAACAATTCTACTCTGATTTAAGGATTTTTGGATACAATGAGTTTTTGACTATATTCACAAGGCACAGAGTTTGTTGACATGCAGGCTCCACATGTCCACAAGGTCTATATTTTATATTTTCAAAGAATTCAAGGTCAAACCAAAGATAGAGAACAATTACACAACAAGGAGAAAAGGAGTTGCTTCAGCTGCTCCGTGCTTGTAAAATACTGTGTCCATGTTGCACTTTGTCTAAAGACTGAACATTTTCACTTTGTTAGGGGTTTAATAGAAAGTTGGATTTCTTGTTGCACTACTAATTTAAATAATAACCACTTGTTGGATTTATTTTTTATCGTGCTGGAGTACGCTACAGTTTTGCACTTTGATATGTAAACCTTAGTTTCCATTTCGTACTGATATACATGATATGCTGTTTGTCAAAATCAAATGAACTTTAATGAAATGGTAATTTCTTTATTGGAGGAAAAGGAATCATTTAGGTTAATTGACTAGTCTGTAAAAAAGGTGATAGATCAATTGATAGAAAAATAGTGGTTAGTGTCAGCTCTACTTTGTGTTAATATGTCAATCATGACAGCAAAGACATGCCACAAACATGTGGAACGCCCACCATCAAACATTAATACAATACGTACATGTGAGTCCTGACAAACAGAAACAATGGATTATATACTGCTTCATTTCCCGTGAAGGTCTTGTAGGTGATTTGAATACAGCATGCGAATGATGGACTCCACCACTAGCAATGAAAATCACCATATACAGTGGGAAATAATTACTGAATGTAAATACTAGTGGAATGTGCTGAAAACACATCAACTATTAACAGCATCAAAACAGGGTTTGATTTTTTTTGACAGTTCTGAGGCCTTTCATATTTGCATATAATTGTTATTTGACTTGGCAGCAAACACATCATCACTGTAATCACATCATGACACTGATAGAGTGTTACATTTAAAAATGTATACCTACAAATAGCTAATTAAGACATATATATTCAAGATCTATATCGTCATGTGTTGCAAACCCCTCAAAATTCCATTTCCAAATAAATATTTTCATTGAGCAAGCTCACCAAACTCAACCCAAACTCAACCCAAACTTATTAATGCCCCACAGTCATATTAGATTGAACTCAAGCCAAGGCCTTTGTGAAATCAGAGCTCATTAGACGAGTCCACCTCATAATGAGTGGCCAGATCCATCAGGAGAGATAAAGCTCCCGCTCTGCACTGACTGAGATCCCGTTGAACACACCCGCAGCGTTCAGACCACATGTGAACAAGATATTTGCTTTGAAGCACCAACACACAGATTTGAACCGGTGTGTCAGAGTGCCAAATGTCCTAGGTTGTGAGTGACAGGGGATCTGCTTTAGAGTTGGCTACCTGTTGAGGAGGATTAAACAAAATACAGATGGTGTTTACATATTAAACAAACAAAGGCGAGCTCTGTTCTGATGGTGACAGAAAAATACTTTCATCAAGTGAGGTCTTTGTTAAAAGTAGAAAAAAATAGATTTGTTGTTGTGACACATCAATTCTATACCTTTTCACAAACCTTCAGCGTTCCCACATGTGCTCCTCATGAACACAGAGCATCTGGCTGCAGATAGAACCTCCTGAATGATGTTTTTCTGGCCGGCGATAGAATCACACGTGACCCTGAGATCACCTCTGAAGGACGAAGGCTGCTGAGTGTCCGGCCGTGTATTCTGGCCGTCAACACAACAGGAGCGCGGCGCTGTCTGATCCACCGCGGGTCGAGTTGAATAAATTAAATGAATTACCAGCTGCCTTGTGCAAGCTCGCAGGATGCAGGGTGGCATGAGCACGCCATTACAACAATGATAAGGATATCTGCACGGCCTTGTGTTAAAGGAATTACACATAGCATCCAGAGCCTTTAAGAGAGTCTGACAGTTTTGCGCACACTGGCAAGTTAGTATGACATGAAAATGTGTGTGGCTGCAGAACGGCTCGGCTGCTGCTTGGCCTGAGTCGGGGGCATGGAGCGGTTGCTGAGGAGTCAAAAAAAAAGGAGTCTTATTGTGATGCAAATGGACACAGTATTGTGCTTAAACAATGCATTAATACGTCCCCTTTGAGAAGATAACATCACAAGATGCACAATAACACAAAATGATGTCCTGCGAGGTTGTTTAAAGCGATATGACATCAAATCCTGACAGTGCAAGAAGAGCTTACTGCCTGTCCGAGTGGTTTTGTCTCCAGGTTTGATAAAAACAGATGAAGGATAGAAGGCTGCTTTTGAGTCTCGGCCACTATATGGGAGAGTCCATTTACATAATATTATGTATATTGTATTCGGCTCACCCTAATGTTTGAATGTAAACTGAATTTAAGTCTTCATGCGCAAACACTGGAAGAAGTGTTAAACGCAAGACACGTGGCAAGGTGTCCGATAACTTTGTCTTTGGCCTGTAATCTGATGCTGCGCAGAGAGGAGGGATCGGCCTCACTTCCCCCGGGGTGATTTATGATTGAGGACATGTTAATAAAAATATCAAAACAATCTGAGCTCTGCTGGGGAAGATACCGGTCCACTACGTACATCATGCTCGACAGGCCCGTGCAGGGAATCGGCTACTTGGTGATATTATGCCTGTATGGATGCCCCGCTGCCCTGCTCCCGAATAGAATATGCAACTGTTTTTTACATTTTTTATTTTTTTATTTGGAGGGTCGGTGGGGGTAGCACTATTCACACAAGGTGACATTTGCGTGAACGTGCGCTTCCTGTGTCCTTAAAATCCTACGCCAGCTCTTATATGTAACCATCAATCCGTCAGAAAGAGTTAAAAGTCATAAAATTTTGAGCTACACGGGTCGCCTGCCCTTTTAAAAGAGCACAGTGTGCTATCATATGACACAAAGGGGTATGAGAGTGAGGAACATGCTGCTTTTACTGAGTAAACACCCATTTCAAATCTGCACATACTAAAGGATGCATATCTGAACTCAGAGGAGAGACATGTTCCAAATTGTTCATTAAATTCCAACAATGACTGAATGAAAAGATGTAACCACCACCGCCACCACCACTCTCGCCTCTGATGGATTTATATGGAGTATGGGCGTGGACATGCTGTAATTTAGTAAGTGTTAAAGGCCGCTGCAGAGACGTAGCCTGTAACACACACTCCGCTCCACTTCCAACATCACTGTTCCTGAAATTTCAACGATTTTCTGTCCCCGCCCGAACAAAAAAATCATCATAAAGCGCAATGTCAGAAAGAAACTGTTCTGAAATCAGCTCCAAACAAACACGAATGTTGCTGTCAGGGAGCACATGGCGTGCTGATGCTGTTAAAGTGTAACGCTGTCAGTCTAGAGACGAACCTCGCTGGAATGAATGTAATAAGTGTCGTGCATGTTGTCAGGTGCTTTTAATACAGCAGACTGTTCATTTCACTGACCTCACTGTGCAGTTTGTGTGATGTGAAGAAGTAAAACACGGATGTAATTTTCTTAATTTTCCTATACAAATGCCTCCAGTGCTTGGAAACAGTCATTCATAACTCTTATCTTTATAAATGTGTTTATTTGTGTTTCTTAGTGGTCCGTGTAGTATTAAGTTGTTATTCTGTTTTGTTTTTTTCCTTATCGAGCATCAGTAAATCAAGACTGTCAGATGTCACAGGCACATCGCCAAACAGGAAAGCAGCTGAAGACATTTGCCACAAAGGCCATGTTTCAAACAGAGGGACTTAACATCCTTTGAGTGTGAGATGAACCCAGCTCTAAGACACGACATGTCTATTTGTGTGTTTGTAAAAGAGCACTGGATCAGTAGAAGCATTAATGTGCATTTAGACAAGTACAGCTTTTCAAATTGAATGTTAAATAAAAATTGGGAGAAGCTCAATGGATAATTCTGGTCTTACTTTCAGCTTTTATCTCCATTGTCATCCTAAAAAACACTGTAGGGTCTTAATCTTGATAGTTAAACTTGTTAGGTTGGCTCACAGGCTGCTGTTTTAAATAGGCTATATAAACAATGGTGACTTGGCTTGACTTCAAGTCAACCTCCAAAAATCAAGTTTGAACAAATAAGAACTAACATGCAATTCTTTTTTTTTTTTTAGTAATTCATACAAAAGCCACACAGCCTAACTGTAAAATACACTTTAACTCTACTGGCACTTTACCAGTGTTACACCATATGAGAAAAGACCCAAACGCTTCACATGTGAAAAAGGAAAAAAAATAAAAAAAAAAATCCGATATCATGCAGCTGTAGTATCCATAACATAAAGTCATATTATGCTTTTGGTGTATTTACAGGCTGTTGTGTTTCCCGTGCAAAGAAATTAAAAATAAATACTGCTTGCTAATTGCTATTTCTCTGCAGACTTACTATATGATCAACTGTTTCAGCACTGGTGTTTTCTCATGTTATACAGTTTCTATTGTCTGCCCACCACACTGTTACATAAGCTTCCTTTTTGACCAGTGATGAACACTGACAATAATGAACCAGAGCACAATGCTGTAATGTGTTGATGGTGGTGGCATGCTCATACTATGGGCAGCTGTAGCTCAGGTGGTAGAGTAGGTAGGCCATTAATCAGAGGAGCGGCGGCCCATTCCCTGGCTCCTCTTGTTCACACAACTAAGTGTCCTTGAGTAAGACACTTCACCCAAATCATTCTCTATGTGTGGATATGGGAAAATATGTTATGGACAAAAGTGTCCCCCAAACAATTGTAATGTAAAAAAAAAAAACAATAAAAAAAGAACACTATAGTCACATCTGAGACTTGGAGAAAGCTGCTGTTACACAGGAAATTAAGGACAGAAGAAGAGACTTGCCAGGATTCAGAGAAGCATTTGTCTTGCAGGATGGTCTTGTAACCTTTCGGTCTGCCATTTGCAGCGATGCCCTGTCGGTGAGTATAGATGTAAGAGAGCCCACTGGAGGTGTGCCCTCCCCACGTGCCCACCTGCCTCTCCTACCGCAGTCTGCTGTGCCATGTGGAGCCCCAGATGTAGCCTGCAGAATAATCCACACTCGTACACTCATGAAAGTGTCCATCTGGCCCCACACGCACACATTAAGCCCTGGAACCATACAGGCATGGGGACACTGTTGTTGTGGCATTTAACAGATACAGCAGTGTGAGATAGCGCCGTACTTCTTCTATTCTGTCCGTAGAAAGGCCCGAGCTGAGGTGGTGCACAGCTGAGAGTCACTTGGCTGTGACCGAGAGGTGAAACGGAGAGGGACTGAGCAGGATAAGCCTGCAGAGCTCACTGCTAGCAGAGCAGAGCAGAGTGAGGTGGATCTTTTTACATTAGCTGTGCCTCAGGCACATGCAGATAACAGCAAAGCTCCTGCCTGGCAGGAGAGACACCAACACTACAGCCCTGAATCACAGCTGGCAATGTTTATCCAATCAAAATAAAAGAGTGCTTTTTTTATATTTCAAGGTTTTCATGTATTTTCTCTTGACTAAATATCGACCAACCTAAAAACCATTCGATGTAAACATCGGATAGAGGCCTGCCTCCGTTTTTATTTGCTTCCACATATAAAAGCTTCAGAACAACAAAGTGGTTCAATAATGGTTTACAGTAACAACATTCACTTATTTAATATACAAGGCAGTTTCCTATGAACTACATTTATAGAGAAGCATTAGTTTACAGCAAACATTACAGGAGAACAGTTAAAGCAGTTGTATGAGGTCTTCTGTGGCTCTGGAGGAGCTTTGTCAGGTCTGAGGAAACAACCTGGATGACGTCATCATGGTTAAATCAGTGTTGCCCTCATGGGATCTCAGCTTGAGTGTGTGCACGACAAATTTACATTTGAAAACGTGAATAACGAGCTGTATGAAGACATAAACTACGATCTACTACTACTCCTAACTGTGGTTCCAAATTGCATACTTTGTGTTTTTACTTTCAGTAAGTTCTACAGCTGTGCCTACAAGGTACGTACTATTGCATGTACATAGTATTCATACATATTAATGAATACTGAATACTGAAATGAGTTGTCACCTGTCTGTGTGTTCTCAGCAGCTCGAGCTTGTTTAGCAAGTGAGACATCATGATGTATCTCCCACTACAGAGGACTGTGGGTCTGAATGGCCAGAAAAGCATGCTGGCTTATGCATTGGGACAGGCAAAATCATTTTCTGACCTACTAAAGAGTGTGAGAGTTCAGGTATTTGAACATACCCTATATATAAAGAAGGAAAATATTAGAGCTTCCCAGAATAAAACCCCAAATATTTTGATCGCCCCCTGGTGGCCGGTTGCAGGGTACATGATAAGCCCCGCCCCCTCCATGCTAGCAGAGCTAAACTAAAGAAACCAAAGTACACCTCAAACAAACCTTCTAAAAATCTGGTTTCTGTCACATCAAGTCCTTCTTATCATTATGTTTGTTTTGATTAGTTAGTTCATGAGAACTAATAGTGTATGTGCTACTGACTGATAGCAGTTCAAAATAAAGCTGCCACAGAGGGACCTGCAGACCTCCGTGAACTTAACTTTTATCTGTTTAAATCCACAAAATGAGTTGTTCTGCAGTAAACTGTAATACTATTTTGAGGGATCTAAGGACTTAAGGGCAATTTAATTAGTAAGTTGACTCCAAAACTCACTGGCCGGTTTGCAAAACATTATCTTTTAAAAGAAACACCAATATGACACCATTTATCGGCCAGAAACTGTAAAAACAGAGAAAAAATGTTGAATAAAAAACAAAACAAAAACGTAACCTGTGAAGCCAGCTTTACACAATGGTCACAAGACAAAAATTCAGGGCCTTTTCGGTTGAACTGCAGGCTGTGTTTACACAGAGCAGACAGGAGACAAGTGTGGACACAAATGAAAAATGTAAGTAGTAAAATATCTCTAGTAAGTAGAGTTACTATTGTTCCCCCAATTTTGGTAACACTGGTGTAAAATAAATAAAGAATTTCAATGATTTTTTTTGCCTTTTAACCGTGTCTTACTGCACAGAATAATGAACAAATTAATCTGTGGAGCCTCCTATGATACCTAGTCCTTTCATCCAACTCTTGGTAAGAAAGCACCTGATTCACTTAAGAAACGCTACATCCTCTGAAATACACAGTAGATGCTAATTCAAAGCTGTTATACAGGAAAATACTCTGCAGTCAACATGATGTTAATATAACATGAGGGCTACTTGTTAACACTTTTTCTATCTGTATGATAATGGTTTATGTTTTAAGAACTAGTGTCTCTCTGGGAAGCTTTACTCTCATTTCTGAAGCAGCAGCGGGACAGACGTTGCTCTCGCCCCCGTCCTCGTCACCACTTCACGGGCTATTCAATTAGCAGAAGAAGCAAGGGAGATGGAGCCATAATGGAGCTGATGAGATGCACAAGGACAGGTGACACTAATCAGAGCGGCGCCCCATTGTCTCTGTGTGGGCATCATTAAGGAAAGAGAGTGATTTCAGGCTTTTTTTCCCTCGCTCAGCCTGAACACACTCATGCAAGCTGCGTGCATTCTCTTCCTTATCATCAATTTGCAATATGTGTGAATATATTCACTGAACAGTGAGAGTGTAAGGACTGACATGGAGGAAAACAAGAATATTTTACACCTCAAAAATAGGTTTTAAAGTGTAAAATCTCATAAATGCCACACTGATATACTGATGTGATAACCTGAATAGGTGTTAGACATATCTAATACCCAAAGGATTTGCTCTCGCCCTGTGTTCTGTAAACTCCTTCTGTTAGTGGTTCAGAAAAGGCCCAGACATCCACTCTGCAACACATCCACTTTCCTCTCCTCCACTTCAGCGGGTGAGGCCGCCGACGAAGCGTGACCTACTGCTGCCGAGGCGGCCTCGGACCGATCCCAGCGGCCTGGGCTGCTTCTGTCCTCCTCAAAGCCTCTGGGCTGGACTGTGAAGGAGCTCTGCTCAGCCTGCCGATACCGACTGCTGAGGTAGCTCGACAGACACCTGAGAAAACACCGCCAAACATTAGGGAAGGTTCCACTGCTTCCTCTCACATATTTCTGTCACCAAAGTCCAATTAGCTACATTCACACTTTGGCTGACACCAAATAACTTTGTTAGTGTAATAACATAATCCTAATCTCATTATTAAGTCCCCTTCCTCCCATTAGCTGAGTCTTCAGAGTGTGTGGGAGACTCCTGCTGAATCCAGGGTGCTTCTCATCCTCCTGACATGATGTGACCATAAAGTCCAGCCTCAAACTAAACAATCGATGCAGTCTCTTGTCTACTTAAAGATTTTTTTGACGCGTCTGTGTACACTGATGGGCCAAAACATTGGTACCACCTCTGCCTAATACGCTCTTAGTCCTTTGTGTGCCACCAAAATTAATTTTAGCACCATTTCACAACACAAGTCATCTCCGGGCACTTCGCATGGTCAGGTCAAGATCCGACAAATCCAATGATTCCCTTTGAGCAAGCACTAGTGGTGGAGTAGTGTTTCTAGAATACATTAGTGCTATTTTGTCAGTGTAAACTATGACAAAAAATATTTGTTAATGACTATTTTCTTTTACAATAAAATTGAAATTAAAACTAGACGAAAGTAATATTTTAAGACTAAAACAATGACAGAATGTTTTGCTGTTTTCGTCAGGGAATAAAACCTAAGCCTGGACGTGTTCAAGACAGATGAATTTACAAATTAATTAATCACTGTTTTGATGCAAAGTGTTCTTCAGTGAGGTGTAGCATCTGTGGAATCACACACTGCAGGTCCTGGTTAAAGTTTATTCCACCGCCCCAAATTTCTCTTGTTGAACAGATGTATCAGTTTGACTTGTTGTACTGCTGTTAATAAAAAGCTCCTTACATTCAGTAACAGAACATGTCAGGGAGAAATGTGATTAGGCGTTTTTTTTTTTTTTTTGAAACAAATAGACTTGGAATGGAATTAACTAAACTCATTAACACATTACAAAGGCAACAAAGCAGCTGAAACAAACTACGAACAAGCAAGCAGCAGCCAACATTTATAAAAAGCTAAGCTAACAGAACATTTTCAGGTGATGTGGATGTAACGTCAATGCTGCTTTTAGTTGGATATCGTTTGTGCGGCAGGATGATGGCAAACAAGTGAGTGAATCTGCTGATTTAAAGTGGATAGAGCATGTAGTTGCAGTAATGCTAACGTGAGCAGGATGGACAGGGTGAGAACGGTTTAGAGTTTGGAAATGATAACTGGATTTACTGGGGTCAGCCATATGTTCCCACATTTTTATTAAGATTTGTTTTTTTCACTGAAAATTTTGAAAATTAGGCCCTATGTTCCCACATGTCTCACATTTCTAATACCCTGTTTACACGAAAGGAAAATGAAGATATTTCCACATGGTTTGGCCTCTCATTTACACGAAAACCCTGTTTTTATAAGAAGAAAACAATTATTTCTCGAAAAAAAATCTTAGAAATGTGGGAATATAGGGCTGTGGGAACATAGGCACGCTCCCGATTTACTGACGAGAGTTTGTCTGTTATATCACTGCAAAGCAGAGGGACATGGACACTGAGCCACTGACCAGAGTAACACCTGCAACAATAGTAACTGTACACAAAGATGTAGACAGCAGTAGCCTCAAAGTGCCTAGAAGATACACAAATAAAAATGTAAAAATGAGCCTGAATGTAACTGAAGAAAACTAGGCTAAAATGTTTTTTTGTTTTTATGACTAAAAGTAATACATATCAAATGACTAAAACTTAAAAACTTTATTGTAAAAAATGTATGTTCATTTCAACTAAATCAAAATCAGGTATCAACATTTACATTGGCAAAGAACCCTGAGAAAGTTAACTGTGTACGGAACAACAAACTGCAGTCTGTCTGAATCCTGACAGGTGGCTTACTGGCAGATGCGAGGTGGTTCGAACGTTTACAGGAACAACACCTTTATTGGTATTTTCAGCCTTTCTGTTGCCGTTGCGGTGTAGGATCCAATAGCTTCGACCGCAACGTTAACTCGGAGTGCACCAAAACAACAAGTGGTATTTACTGGGCGTGACTCCAGTTCAATGAACACATAGGAAACAGAACAATGGAGTATTGTTGTAGCTTATTGTCTCGCAGCTGCTGGAGCACTGGAAAAAGCATCTTCTGGTCTTGGGAGAGGACTAAGTGCTTTAATGTGGATCTTCATGTTGGTGCATACTAACTACCTCAGCAATCAGTTAGTTATCATTAGGTTGATGTGACTGATGCAGGAGCTAATCATGATAGCCTGACTCTGAGGTGGAGCAACAGCCACACACTGTATCATTTCCTACAATCAGCAGACACTTAATATCAAGACATACACCTTTCAGTGCTGCCTTGAAACCTAATGGAGGACCCGAGGAGTCAAGACTCATTATTTCCACCTGTAGTTCTTCAACTATACGAGTTTTAATACATTTTAATTCAACATTTTTAGGAACAAAATAATCTTCTGGACAGGAAAGGAGAAAAAAAACCCTCTCCCAGTAGATTGACTGAACGCATAACCCCACAGTCCACACAGTAATTGGCTGCGGAGGCAAATCAATGCCTCAGATCAGAATTGAAGCATTCTGCTTGTTTACAACATCTATCATTTGTTCTTATCAAGTGTGATCAGAGCAATTTTCCCTCCCTTAATATAGGTTTGATGGGACAAAGAAAAGCTCAATTCTCAGAGAATTGGAAAACACATTTCTTGTGCTTTGTGGTAACTAAACTGTCAACAGATAAGAGAGTCCATAGTATCAACTCGTGGGTAATTCATCTTACAATTGCGCCGCTGTGTTTTCCTTTGGAACAGCTTGGAAATATGGTTTGAGGCCTTTGCTCAAATGTCACTGCAAATGCTTCGTCCAAATGTTCAGAATGTAAAGCAGAATGTAAAAAGTGTGCTATGCTCTCTATCCCTAAATCCTCTTGCGTAGCCGCCACTTAAAGAAAAAAAGCACATTTGTAGCCATGTGTGCACTTATGTATCTGCAAAAGGCCGATGAGCTACTCGTCCTCGGGCAGCTCTGCAAACTGCTGTAGACAGTAGCGTGAGGTGAGAGAGCAGTGTAGGCCACTTTGTATCATGTCAGCGCTAGCGGTTAGACGCCATCTCCACAGTGTCCCTTGTCACCAATCACATCCTTTTAAACCACCCAGGGAGCTCGACACCCCCCTCACACACACACACACACTCCCTTATCTGTCAATGCTGCTTAAATAATGTAATTAATGACTTAATTAACATTTCCATAATCTATTTTAATAAATCTAACACGGCATAATGAGAGTTTCTAACCTCCAGGCAATGGCATATAAAAATTCACAGCGCAGAGCTGCATGGTCAGGGCACTGTCTCAGCGCCGCAAACTCTCGCCGTGACAGTGAAGGAAGGAGAGGGTGCATATTGTGTGACAGCCCTCTGAAAGGCAGTTCAAGCCTGACAAATGTCATGCGACTTTGTGAATGTGTCCAATAACAGACCTGCAGCAGGAAGAAGGAAGGCAAATAAAAGATTATTTTGGAGGGTCAAAATGTTGAGAGGAAGCCAGAGCGCCACTGAGAGAGGGATTATTTGAGCGGAGTTTGTCTGTAGACTTTGAGTCAGAACCAATCATACATTCTTGAGCTCCACTGTAAACTAAGGCCTTGTCCTCACTGATACGGATACATTGTAAAACTGGGGCTTCCGTGATTAGTGGGCACGATAAATTGATAAATGACGTAGCTGCTAAACATGCATTGACAACTCTTTTTTTTTTTAAACTTCAGTTCATTATTAAAATTGTCACTATACAATTTTTGTATTTTGGCATCAGTTGTTTTGGCTCCAGTCATTGGTCAGCTGCAGTCAGTGCCACCGTTTTAAACAATAGTAGCAGCAGCGAAGTCTGACTCGGCTCGGTGTAAAAGTTTTCAAAGTTTTAAGACTTCCAAAGTCCGGAAGCGCTTCAAATTATCACAGTACAAAAAGGTGATTTGTACACTGTACAGAGAACACACAGGAGACACTTTACATCTGTTTGATTCTCTCCTGCTCTCTGTGCTCACATATACTGTATGTTAAATACATATACTGTTTGTTTAATATACAGACTGAACTTTTTCACACTGTTCAGGAGTTTAACAGAAACTTAATAAGCCATCTTTTCATTTGATTTTTTTTTTTATCATGTTGGAGTTTCCAGTTTTACTCTGCAGTTTTAGCACAGTGCTACATAATACACACATACAGTTTGTCAAAATAAAATGAACTTAAACCATATGGTCATTTTGCTTTTTTAGAGGAAAATTAATCGTTCAGATTATTTGACTAATCTGTGAAAGAGTTGATAAATTAATCGACAGAGAAATAGTCATTAGTGGCAGCCCTATGTAAAATTACTATCATCTTCTCCATTTGAGCCTCTCGTCCAAATGCAAACAGCGTTTTAGGTCAATTAATGAATTTTTTATTTTTTTTTCAAATGGCTTCTAAGGTAAAGATATTCTAATTCTCCGTCTTATGTGTCCCAGTGGATAAGTAAAATGGACAGTCTGTGAAGTGGTGATGTCACACCTCAGTGCACACATGGCCATTGTTGCTTTGTGTAATGAGTCTGTGCATCTCCCTTGAGAATCTGGAGAAACTCTCCATATTGTATACAATAATAAGTTTACCAACAACCCAGCAAAGTGTCTTTTTACAGCATTTTTCTATGACAGTTGTCCTCTCCAAATTTAACCAATCAACGTGTCTTCTCCTACTTTGACAAAGTTGCGTTGAGACCTGCACAGCAGTTTTTTCAGGGCTGCTCAGAGGTACCTAGGCTGAAGTAGGAACTTTATTCTCCCTATAAAATGGCCCAGAAAGAAAAGCGGCCCTTAAAATGCATGCAAGTTCCTTCAGCAGAAAGCGACTTATGGATGGTAATTCTGTAGCATAATAGATAAAACACAAGCTTGACTTTAAAAAAAGGATGGGTAATTATAAATTAAAAGCTTTGATTTCTGTTTAATTATTCTTTTCTTTTTTTTCTTTTTTCTTTTTTTTTTTTTAAATCAAAGTAACTCCAGGATAAAAAGGATCATAACTTCAAAGTAGTTAAAGTAAAGTACAGTATTTGAGTAAATGTACTAACTGACTTTCTATGTTCAAAGGAGACAAAGGAGCAAATTTAAACTCCTATAACTTCAAGGACTCCTATAACGACCAACTTCCATTAAAAATGCTATCCTTTGCTTTATAGCAAACTAAGCTGTCATCTGAAGCGTTGTAGCCATGGCAACAGACAACAGGTAACAGCAACACAGAGAATCAGTCACAGTGAGGAGAGCAACGCACTTTAACCCCCCTGCCAATAGAATAGCATGACTGCAGTGATCACGAGCACACAACACGGATCCAACACAGTGCAAACAATAAAAGGTCACTCTTGCTTGTTTATCTTGGTCTGTTTGGAGACTAACAGGCCGAGTGATGGGTGAGAGATGGGGGTGGGGGAGTTGCTCCTTACAAGGGTTTCCACCCCCAGGGCCGAAGTGTGACTGAGATGCACACTGACAGGGGGCAGCAGGAGGCTGGCACATCCCAGGCAGCGCAAGCACCATGGGGCACGGGTCTGTGAAGACCACCAATCCTAATAACGCACCCATCAACCTTCCCATTGTACCAGTAACGATGTAAGCATCAGTCAACAGAGAGCCTCCTCAGAGCACTTTATGTAGCCATTAAGATCTGAGGAATGGCTCCTTACTGAAGCTTCAAAACAACACAGATATGTAATAATGAGTTACTGCGAATGAAGCGTTAGCATTTTAGCTATTTGAAACTCTTTCAACTCAAACAATGCAAATACCTGCAGTCGAGATGTGCCAAGAATGCAGGCCGTCTGAAGCTGCTGAGCGTGCTGTAAACAAACCAATTTCCTGTCATAAAATTACAGCTCATTACCAGCCTGGATAAGGGCTTCAACAGCATAATGATGCAGAAGCACATTACCACTGCCACTATATTTATTAATTACCAGTTGACTAGCTACATTCCTTGCAAAGGCAGTTAATGGGGGAAAAAAAAAAGTTACAGGCTTGTTGAGTTAATTACAAACAGCCTCTCTTATTTTAGTTAAGACAAATACTGGAGGAAGGACACATGTAGAACACAAAGTTTTAATTTTGCTACTGGCACGGAAAGCAGTTTAGCGTGATTGGAGGGTCACTTCTGCTACCCCCATCATATTTTACAATGAATGTTATAAAGCAGGAGAGCTTGTTGGAATCCAGCATTCAGTTAATGAAGCGAAGTCATTAAAACTGTGGTTTGAATTTCAAAAATATGATTAGGAAACATAATTCTAAAAAAGTAGATTTATCAGAAATGTGCAGCCTGACTGAGTAACTGCTTTAGGCAATTACAGATTACATAACCTGTATTTGTAATCTGATTACAGTAGCTGCCATATGTTGCTTTCTAATCAGAGAGTAGATATTGTTTATGCCAGGAATCTAATGCATTATTTACAAGTTAGATGTTAATAAAAACAGACTGTTCATTTACTAATGGTTTACAGTACCGCAGGCATCGTTCCAATTAGCAATATCAAAATGGGAAGTGAAAACAAGAGAGGTGGGGGGCGCTGGGGGTCAGACAAAAACATGTTTTCAGAGATGATTATTTGGATGACACGGGCACTCACCGCTTCTTGTTTTGAAACTCACATAAAAATGAAATGTTACATGAAAATATTGTTTTACGTATTTGGCAGACTAGAATACAGCCAGGAGAGGTGGAGAGACCGTTGTTGTTTTATTGATTAATCATTATGACCACATGTCATACGAAGTTCGATCCAAGGACACCTTAAGTTAAAAAAAGTTAAGACAT
Organism: Chromis chromis; assembly: GCA_900302755.1. Taxonomy (NCBI): domain Eukaryota; kingdom Metazoa; phylum Chordata; class Actinopteri; family Pomacentridae; genus Chromis; species Chromis chromis. The sequence goes on from OMNN01030489.1 coordinate 20,549, forward strand.
GAGGGTTGATAAACATTAAGTACTTACTTGATGAGCAGGATCTCTGTCAGTATACCAAAAGAGGCTGCTGCTATTTTAAAGGTGCTGGGAGGAGCAGGGTTGGTGAAGGCGGTCATCATGTAGTAAACAACATAAGGCACCAATCCAAGCAACACAAACACGGTGATCAGCACGAGCCACGTCTGCCACTGGAAGCTCACCGACCGCCATGGAGAACTCCACTGCAGCTGGTACTGGATAAGAGGAAGAAGGAAGTCTCATGACTCGACCACACAGCCACACAGTTCGTCTAATCAGTCAGCTCAGTAGTTATGAAAATGACTTGAGTAATCTAAAGACAGGAACACACTGGAAGGCGTATGCATGCTGTGGCTTTTAGAAAAGAAATGGTGGCTGTTCCCCTCTTTTGTCTGACACCTACTGGATGGGCTGTCATGAAAGTTGGTTCTGGCATTCCCTCTTAGGATGAACTGTAATAACATAATTTTTCATCTTGTGCCATCATCAGCTCAGAGGTCCCATATTGTGCCTCTTTTTTAGCAAATTAGCAAAAGTCTCACATGTTCCCAGAATGTGTCTTTCAGTTTGTTAGGTTAAAGTACCACAAAATAGTTTATTTTACCATGACTGTATAACCCCTGGTTTTGGTTTTGTGACTGGTGCATTTATTAGACTATGTTGCAGTATCAGTATTTCCTTCTTGTTCCATTGTCTGACAACAGAAACAGAAAAATATGTAAATGAGAACAGGTATTAAAATGTAGTGTATGTGAGCACAAAGAGCAGGAGAGAAGTAAACAGGTGTAAACACTAGTTGAGTTAAGTTGCACTGAAGCAAAACAGGCAACACGAAAACACAATAACCCACAGCAAGTCTACATTACTAAAGTTTCCACCATTTTTTAAAAGTCCCTCAGTGGGCGCCCCGACAGCCTAATGGTTATGTCGCGTGACCCAAGCGCAGATGCGTAGCAGCTGTCCCGGGTTCGATTCCAACCTTGGGTGTTTACCACATGTCCTTCCCCACTCTCTCCCGTTTCCAACTCTATCCACTGTCCTATCCAAAAAAGGCATAAAAGGCCAAAAATAAATCTTAGTGTTACAATTGCCACAGAGCTCTGACCTGTGGGCATACAATCAAAGCAATTGGACATTAGCCACACAACATGCTAACACTAAGGATTGTTCTGTTGTTGTGGGGATGTTGCCATCAAAAATGAATATTCCACTGGGTTTTCTTAGAAGCTGGTGGTGCATGAAGACTATCGTGTTCACTCTTGCAGTCAACAGCAGAACATTTGGTGTGTTTTGCTTGTGGTTGAGACATTTCAGAGTTAACAGAAGCAGCTTTACAAAGTAAATAAACGTGGTGAACTAAGAGGCAGCTGCTCTTTCTGAATATCTCACATTACAAGCAACAGGCAGCACGGGGGCAGGATTATGCAAATGATTAGCTCAACGACTATTATGTCCTCAGTTTCTATGCAGAAACTGAATAAAATTCTGACTGGCTTGCAAAGCTGGGAGGCCAACTAGTTGAGGGTGGGACTAGAGGAATGGCAGTAGTAAGTGTGTTTAGAATCCTACAACTTTTATTTTACACCTTGAAGTTTTTAAGATATACAAAACACAATGAAAATGGATCTTTACCACATGAGGACATGCAGTAAACGCCCGCTACTCCTCTGCACTTGGGTCACGCCACATAACCATAGGCTATCGGGGTGCCCCCACCACATGAGACCTTTAATGGTTGCTATTTTCTGTAAGTTCAATCTCATCCAGGTTTGACGTGATCATATTCTGATGTCAGTTTATATGAAAGAAGCTCCAGGTAGCTAGCTCACAAGGATGATAGCTTAACCATTCTTAATCCCAGCAACAAAGCTCTGATTGTTCAACTGTAAATTAAATCTGCTAAAATATTTGGTATGTGCAGCTGTTTAGAATTGTGGACTGAAGCTATGAAAATTCTTCTCAAAATGTTAGCCAACTATAAAAAGATCTGGCCTAATTACTATTTGACTTTGGCTAATTACAAGCATAGATCGTAAACAGTGCTTTGATTTGCTATTTTACTTATTAAAGTCCCTTTTCTCACCTTTCTGAGGCAAGAGTTTTGCACCCTAAACCCTCATATTACAAGAGAACGTGCACTGACCATCTATGATGATGAAAGAAACTAGTGTACTGGACGAATGGTGGTTGTAACTTTGTATTAAAATGTTGAGTGTGTCCCCAGCTTTAAAGTGGAAACATACACTGAGCTATAGAGCTGAGAACGGAAACAAGACGATTTTCCACATACAGAGTTGTTGCATGACTCAAGAATACAGAGTAATAAACTAATGCAACCTCACACCTGTTCCAAGCATCCAGTTATTCTTACTTCAGCCTTGGCACTCGTGTATATAACAGTTAAATGAGTAAAAACACATATATGTACACAGGCACATACATAAAAACACTGAAAGATGCATGCAGTCATTAAGTCAGCATGCAAACACTGCTTTAAGTCCTCGCCAAATCTCGCCTCACTCTGGAGGCAAACCAAAACCACTTAAACAGCGTTTGATTAGTGTCTGGAATTCATCTGCAAATGCACACTTGCCTTGTCCTCTTTCATGGCTGCTATTCATTAATTAGATTCTTTGTGCAACTGAGCTATCCTCAATGTTTAAGGTTACATCAGGCCCCAGTAAGTGGCTGCCTGATAACAGAATGCATCCATCTTCATTACTCAGCCCTTTCTGTCGAGGCTTGCTCCTCCACAAGTGAGCTATGTCAGTAGGTTCTAAGGAACTGATACATTTCATTGCATTCAGATCCTGAACTTTTGCCTCCTTTGATTTTGGTCGCTCTGATTAAATTACTGGCTTGTGGTTTCTACTCATATCAGGTTCTTTCGTGGTGATTTTTCCTTCTTGAGGTGGAGCAGTGTTGCAGCCAAATGAAAGCCCTTTTGTTTTGGTTTTGAGACTCTCTTAATGAATGCAAAGCAAGGATCGCTGGGTAAATATTAAAGCCAAGTAATTTGTAAATCCTGCGGTAATGTCACATTCCATCAGTCCTGTTCTGCTGGAGAAATGGTTGGAAATGAGCCATTATTGTTGTCAACAGTGTCGCACAAGTCAGTAAGATTAGTTCTTTTTAATTAATCCAGCCAATTAAACAACAACATTTAAACTAATTCTCACTAGAGATCAGGGTCACAGTCAGGTCATTACACGGAAATTCAATTCATTTGGAGCACAGGAACTAATAATTCAGAAATAATTACATTTGAAATTAGATTTCTATCAAATGAATTTCAAAGCTAATGTTAAATCTTTTTGCATTTAGCTCCATAATGCAAACCAGTTTTTTATGACTCTGCTGGTGTAAAGGCTATTAGTGAGAAAGATAAAAAAAAAAAACACACAAAAAAAACACACTGTAACCTTATTCTATCCTTTTTGCCAAAGCCAGCCGAGACATTCAGATAAATGTCTGCACAAACCAAAACACGTGTTTTCAATCTTGGAAACATGAATAGACTCAACTCCCAAGGTAACAACAGAGCAAATGTGTTGCATAGTGAAGGCTTTCTTTTATTTAGGGAATGGAACTGGATAACACAGGCTATTAAAAACTGAACTAAATGTGGTGGTCAGTCCTCAAGGTTCGGGCCACTGAAAGCAATTGAACGCATTTTGGTGACAATCGTGAAAAGGCAGATTCAAATGAAGCTGTTAACGTCGCATCCATCAGCGGAACCTCAGCTTTTAGTCATATCAAGGCTGAGCCAGTCTGAATCAGGTTAAAAGCAGCTCAGTATGTTTATTGTATTCCCTCAGCCAAATTAATTATCTGTGAAGAAGCCAAGACAGACCATCACATCTGTCTTGTCTCCACGTGACTCTGCATGCAATGAAAGCAGGTTTTGAGTATTTTGGAGACCAGTGGAGGAAAAGGAGACACAACAGTCCATCTATTTGCAGAAGGAAACCATGATTAAAGACACCACTATATGAGGACATGTATCACAGGTCTGGCAGTCTTACCCTCCCCTTTTTTGGTTAGGTCTTATCAGAGAGTACATTTGCTCTGCACCTAATCTTAAATTCAAATAACACGTGGTAATCCAAACACTAGACTGCTATAACTTAAAAAGTCAACAAGCAATACATTAACCACTGGTTAAAAAAATCACAGTCTGTTATTTACATCCTGATGTTTTATGACTCTGACCTTTAAACACTATACCAATCAATCAATACTGGTGGGAAGCAGCCTATTGGGAATATTTAGATCCACAGATTCTGAAAGTAGGGCACTATTTATCCAAACACAATCATTATTAATAGCTGGACAGTCAACCCAAATACATTTTCTGCATATTTTCCACATTAGCCCTTCTCCCTCCTGAAGCACACATACACATTGTCCAGCGAGGAGATAATTAATGAACCACAGCTGTCACACTGATACACCAAAGGGGACAAAGAGACAAATACAATATTATCCTCATAAAGTCACGGTCAGAATGTTTGACCCATCATTTAATGACTGTAACACTCGTTGTGATATTATATCTGATATGACACCAACAATAATGTAATGCTCAAGGAGGAACAAACTGCTACAGAAAAATGTAATTAGACGGCATACCATGGTCAGATCAAAGACTGTATAATTTTCAATTTCATCTTCTTTTGTTACTTATGCTATGCCTGTCAAGCCTCATAACGATGGCAGATTTACCACTTGAAGTTTAAACACGACAATACATCCTTGCTTTGAGACAGAAGTAGACAAAAGCAGGCTTACAGTTACTGCTAGCAGAGTCCATGAACTGTAGCATAGTAACTAATAAATGTTACCAACATTATGCGAGTGACTTTTTGTGTTTTCATATAACTTATGTGAAGATAAGACCCCTGGAAAAATGTGTGAAACATGCTTTTGACATACGGCACACGGTATCATGCTAACCACAGACTATATACACCGATCAGCCACAACATTCTGACCACTGACAGGTGAAGTGAATAACATTGATCATATTGGTACTATGTGGTGTTCTGCTGGAAAACCTTGGATTTTGGCATCCATGTTGATGAGACTTAGACACCCAAATAAACAGTGTCCCAGAATAAGCACACTCCCTCATGCAAATGGCAATCCCAAATGTCACTGGCCTACCCCTGCAGGAAAATGCCCCCCACCACATGGCAACAACATCAACCAATCAGGAACATCTTGAGGAACATGACAATTGCCCAAAATGTTAATTTGACCTCCAAGCTTCCTAGACCCCATTCTGATCAAGCATCAACAGGATGCAGTGGAACAAGTTGGATTGACAGAGGCCCCACAGCACAC
>OMNN01030506.1:0-11686 GCA_900302755.1 Chromis chromis
TAGCAATTATAAAAGGTAACTCTCATTTAACAAACAAATCTATGTAAAATAAAACAGTTTTTTGTTCATTGTCAATAATTGTATCAAATTTTAGAAATATCTTTTTACAAAATTTAACTGGAATTTAACGGTTTCTCTTAATTCTATCTATTTGATTAAATGAACAGTAAATATTTATGAAAATATTATACATTAGTGAAATTTGTCTTTATATGCCCCCAAAGAAATCAATTTTTAAAAAAGGAATTTATTTATTTTTGCTTTTTTTTTAAGTATTTAAAAAATACAAAAAACAATCATAAAGATAAGCATAAAAAGCTGTATGAAATGTTTTGTTGTTGTTGTATGGATTTTTTAAATCTATATGCTAATCTAGGAAACCATCCCTAGAATAAATATTTAAAGTTCATATGAGTACGTGGAATCAGTTATTGTATGGAGGATGTTGTAAACACTAAAACAACCTCAGGCTAATCTTGACAATGTAAATGGCAAGAGGAGGGGGAAAAAATCACCACTACAGCCTGAATACAAAAACTATTGCATAAATACAAGTTAGGTTATGTGCTGTACTATTTCTCGGCCAACTGGCAGCCATAGCATCCCCCAATGACAACAGACAATAAAACTAACTTTAATAATATCAAATTCTCTTAATTTGTTACGTGCAACATTTCCTGTAAATGGTTGTTTTCTCTCTTTTGTTGCTTTAGTTTAAAAAATAGGATTTCCAGTAGCCTCAATTTGATGTTACCCAACAATAAGGTGATTTGACTTTTCATTTGCTTCCTTCCCCTCACATTTAACTGATTTGGAGCTCAGAAGCAGCAGTTACTGATATAATAAAACAGCTACCCAGATGGTAGTGCTATAACACGCAGCTTTAAATCATATTCCAGACTTTGTTTTTACTCAGTTTTCTTGGATAAATCCACTGCACGTTTCCGACTGTTGAAAGTGTTTGCAAAACATAACAGCTTTACATTAGTTTGATGAAGGTGATCCAATCCGACTTAGACACAACATAAATTACAACCCTTATGAAAATCTTTTAAAAAGGATCAGGGAGCAAGATATAGTCCAAAAGCAGTAAAATGAAATCATACTTGGAAGTAGTGTCTCTTCAGAGGAATCAAAGTTAACAGTCAGAGCCTTTGGTGGATTATTTAAGGACACTTCAGAAGCACTGATGAAGGAGCTTCAAACTGAGTTTCTTTTAACTGATCAGGATGAAGCAGCTTTTATTGTGACTGTCTTTTTTAAAATTATCATCCCTATATTGGCCGCATTGTTGCAACTGAACTGTATCACTTGTGAGTTATTTCACACAGAATCTGGATCTTAAACCGTCAACCACACGATCAGCACACAGCAAAATTAAGTTTTGCTTCACTTCAGGAATGTGGTTCATAAATCACCCTTTTTAAAATGTTCATCTTTTATCTGTTGATCTTTGCAGCACATTCCTCGATGTGGATCATCTGTAGAACATACCTTTCTGCTTATACATCATTACTTTGTTGCATAAATCTAAGGTATACATTCCCTTTCATGCCTCTGCAGGTCATAATGTTGTAAGTTCTATGAAACACTGCCTGAAACAACACAGATTTTTTTTTCTTCTCACTTTTGAGAATTTGCCCAACAATCAAAGTATTTTATCGACTTTCCGGCAATCAGGAAAGCTTGCGCAAATGAGTTCAGCAGAAAGGCAGAAGATATGGTGCCAACTATTTTTCTGTTACTCAGGAAAGACCTGAAAAGTATTCAAATGTTGTCTGTTGCTGAATTGACTGTCTGATAAGCTTGTTCAGCGCAGGCTAATGATCCACGCTTTCACTTCTGCTCCACTTGGACACATCCTCTTCAGCTCTAACTCCATGCACGTAATTTCATCCTGCTTGTTAATACAAGTTGCAGCTGTTGAAATAATTTTTTTCAAAATCTGACTGAGGATCTAAAGCATCTGAGACATGTCAGTACTTTAGTAACTCCAAGCATTATGGCTCAGTAATGAAAAATGTTCTTGCTGATAGAATCTGTTCTACTAATTACTTTGTGTGCTGGATGGTTTGTCCGCACTGATGTTGAGCAGATGTGGCCTCAGTGAAATTAGGTTTGTGATTTACAGACTCACAGGATGCTCAGTCTGTTTTACTGCAAATAAATAAAACATAACACACATATACAACGGTACAAAAAGAAAAAATCAAAGAATGTTAATGCGGTGTTAAAGGGCAGTAAAAGCAATAATTTTCATCTTATCTGCATGACAGAAAGCCTTTTTTATGTTCTAGCAAGTTTCACTATGTCCCCGATTCCAACTCACGGCAGCTTAAAAGAGTAAACATGCTGCATTGTTTATTTCTTCGGTTCCTGAATCCATCACTGCCACAGGCATGGATCCCATAATTATTTGTAGATAAATAATTTGCAAACAAACTACTACATTAGCATGTTTGTAGCCTTTATAAAGTCCGCCTTATCGATTAATCTGTTTAAAGCCCTGCTGGGGAGAAATTCTTTCCATTCTACTCTTGTTAATAAACATTCACATGCCTTCAAATGAGTCACTCCAAGAGGCATCAGTGGGTGGTCGTACGTCTCAGACACAGAAGCCCAATGTGTCAAGAAGAAACCGGCTCTCTTTCACTCCTGAACACAGCTGTGGTTTATCAATAGGAGGTGACACTTTGTGGCACTGAGAGGAAACAAGTAGCAAAGATAATCAGATTTAAGGTGATGGCTGCAGATGTATTTCTTCACTTTCTTGCAAAGAAAGAAGATCGACATCATTCTCATGTCTGTAAGTACATTCAAAACCAATGTCAAAAAGGTGGTTAGCTCAGCATTAACTCTGGAAGCAGCCTGGGGAAAATAGCCACAGCAGCCTCGTTCACTCCTAAACTACCAACACTGCTAAATCCTCAGTTGTGGTTTTTACATGGTGTTCTTGTGCTCATAGTTCTAACTTCTGTGTTTCGTGTTCTTAAGTGGATGTTTTTTGCATCACTTACTCAAAACGGGTGACACCGATTAGTTGTTGCAAAACATTTACTCCCACTACCTGCCAGAGGGGTGTACTGTGAAGCAAGTTTGACAAAGCCAGGCTTGCTTTGTGTTAAGGGACCAGACAAAACCTAAAATTCCTAAAAAGATTGTTATCTTTCTTTGTTAAACAGGATTTCTTCGTTAGCCTCTATGCACACTCCCATAAAAAAAAAAAAAGGTGTGTTGTGTAACTCTTCTTCTGCAGAAAATGAGATGATTGCGTGTCGTCATAGGAACAGGTTGTTATAATGGAGAGCTGTGAAGAATATGGAAAAAAATGATCAATCTGCAAATTATGCAAGAGAGGAATGCTGATAGAATTTTTTTAATTAAGGAAGGTAATACATTTACTTTACTGGCCAGTGCAACCTCTTACACTATATTGCCAAAAGTATTGGCCCCCCATGCCTTTACACGCACATGAACTTTGATAACATCTCATTCTTAATCCATAGGGTTTATTATGGAGTTGGCCCACCCTTTGCAGCTATAACAGCCTCAACTTTTCAGGGAAGGCTTTCCACAAGGTTTAGGAGTGTGTTTATGGGAGATTTTGACCATTCTTCCAGAAGTGCATTTGTGAGGTCAGGCACTGATCAATCTGCAAATTATGCAAGAGAGAAATGCTGATAGAATTTTTTCTTTCTGCAGAAGAAGAATTACACAACACCCCTTTTTTATGGGAGTGTGCATAGAGGCTAACGAAGAAATCCTGTTTAACAAAGAAAGATAACAATCTTTTTAGGAATTTTCTGACCAGAACGCCTGGCTCTCAGTCTCTGCTCTAATTCATCCCAAAGGTGTTCTATCGGGTTGAGGTCAGGACTCTGTGCAGGCCAGTCAAGTTCCTCCACACCAAACTCACTCATCCATAACTTTATTGACCTTGCTTTGTAAACTGGTGGCAGTCATGTTGGAACAGGAAGGGGCCATCCCCAAACTGTTCCCACAAAGTTGGGAGCATGAAATTGTCCAAAATGTCTTGGTATGCTGAAGCATTAAGAGTTCCTTTCACAGGAACTAAGGGGCCAAGCCCAACCCCTGGAAAAAAAAACCCACACCATAATCCCCCCTCCACCAAACTTTACACTGGGCACAATGCAGTCAGGCAAGTACCGTTCTCCTGGCAACCGCCAAACCCAGACTCATCCATCGGATTGCCAGACAGAAAAGCGTGATTGGTCACTCCAGAGAACACGTCTCCACTGCTCTAGAGTCCAGCTGCTCGGCCATGGAAACCCATTCCATGAAGCTCTCTATGCACTGTTCTTGAGCTAATCTGAAGGCCACACCAAGTCTGGAGGTCTGTAGCTACTGACTCTGCAGAAAGTTGGTGATTTCTGTGCACTGTGCGCCTCAACATCCACTGACCCCACTCTGTAGCTGAGTTGCTGTTGTTCCCAATTGCTTCCACTTTGTTATAATACCACTAACAGTTGACCGTGGAATATTTAGTATTGAGAAAAGTTCACAAATTGACTTATTTCACAGGTGGCAACCTATCACGGTACCACGCTTGAATTCACTGAGCTCCTAAAAGCGACCCATTCTTTCACAAATGTTTGTAGAAGTAGTCTGCAGCCTGATTTTATACACCTGTGGCCATGGAAGTGATTGGAACACCTGAATTCAATTATTTGGAGGGGTGTTCCAATACTTCTGGCAATTTAGTGTAGGACCTGCTTAAAGGAGAAATAAGAATAAATGTAGCTTTTACCAGAAAGTAAGAATTAAATAAATTTGTATTAGTGCTATTTACAAATTAGGAAGCTTCTGTTCTGTTGTATCAACTTACCATTTTTTTTAGGTTTTAATTAAAAATGTTTGTTCTCTATTTGAATCTACTAATATATAACTGATAACTTTAAAGAACCTCATTTAATTTATATTTACTCACTAGAATACAGTGACTTTTAATCAATAATGCCGCTTGTAATCTGTTGCCTTCATTCAGTGGTGCCAAGGCTCATGGGTGATGCTCTGGGACTCAAAATAATAATAAAAAAAATAGCACAAAGGTTTAGAATCTAAAGAATTTGGAAAGGAATTTACTGTCACAGACTGTATCTGCAAAAAACTGCTACTTTATGCGAGTCTACGCACAAATGTAGAGCATAAATTCTTAGATGGGGACACTTATTGTAGTTGCACTTCACCCTTTCTATAATTCACGTCATTATAGTACCAGCTGGCATTAAAAAATCTGATTAAAACCTTTTCCCAGCCCACACAAATATGTCGGACTGCCTTGGAATGTACCACATCCTCTAAACTGCCAGGAAATGAAAACTGTGGCAGGGTCTTCAGTCTTTCTTGTAGGATTTTTTTTTTGTTTAGAAAGCAGAGCATGGGAAAGTTTGAAAGGTGGCGTTTACCTTGTGACAACCAGGGTTTACTACAGCACATTACATCAAAGAGGGAAAAAAGTGCAGGTGTATTTATCACTCAAGGTCGACTGATCAGCTGTTCACAAGTCTAATGGCTTTTGCAATAAGATAAATGTGCCCGTGTTGGCAGGGATGAAGCACTAAATGGCACATTTTAATGCTAAGTTTCAGCTCCATCTGACATAAAAGGTCTCAGTTTTCTCCTTTTGTGAAGATAAGAACTGGATAGACAGGCATCAACTGCTGTGAAGTTAAAACTGGAACCAAACATATCTTTAAAATCTTTACGCTCCTCTGTTTACACCCACTGCTGTTATCAACCTTATCATCAATCTATGTTCAGTTTGGAGTCACAACACTGAAAAAGGTAAACTATGACTGACAAATGCAACAGCAGCACAAACAAGAGGGAACAAAGGATTTTTAAAAGCTTGTGGCTTCAATCACCTGACGGATCAGGTTCACCTGTGCTGAATAAGGAGGCATGCTGAGGGCAGCGTGAAGATGAAACTGTTTTAAAATAGATAAACACACCAAGACATCTTTAGAAAAATTAAAAACTAACACATTTTATGAGACTTATTACTCCAAATGCAATCATGCGCGTAGTACCTTTAATTTAAGTAATACTTGTGTTTTATACACATTACAAGAGAGACATGACGTCACACCTCATTATCTAAGTACAAAATTTGACCCATTTTTGGCATTTTAATCACAAAAATACATAATAATGCCACATATGCAAAAGTGATACTTGTCTAAACATTCAGCTCAGCCTTTGTTTCAAGGTCTTCTACAAAAGACCAGCTTTAAAGGCTGCCTCTAATCGGCCAGATGATTGGATTCATCCGTGCTAATCACTGAGTTGTAGGATGTGAAATGAGGAGATGGCATTTCTTCATTAAATATTTAGTAGTTAGATTTGAGTCTCTGTTGTTAAAAGAGCCTTTTGGGTTTGAATATTTAGAAACTGATGTCAAACCTTTGTTTAGCATGAGGAGCCAAATCCATCATATAATTTACAAATAATAATCTTGCATGCACGTTTTTAAGCTGCATTCATATTTCACTTATGTGAACATGACTAAGACTTGCTTATTTTTGATTTTCTTCATCTATCTCAACATTTGTTCCAACCTTTCATGGCTTTAAAATCCTTGTATTTGAAATGTACTGCTGCTGTAGTACAGTCTAGAGCAGGGGTAGCCAACCCTGGTCCTTGAGGGCCACTATCCTGCATATTTTAGATATTTCCCTCTTCTAACACACCTGATTCAAATGATCAGCTCATCATCAAACTCTGCAGAAGCCTGATAACGATCCTGATCAATTGAATCAGGTTTGTTGGAAGAGGGAAACGTCTAAAACATGAAGGATAGGGGCTCTTGTGGACCAGGGTTGGCTTCCTCATTGTAATTATCATGACAAATAACGTTTTTATCAACCTTAACACATCTCTTAATCTGCCTCTCTGGACAACCCGAACATTTTTCTGCAAGATCAATTAATTAATTGGCCGGCCAGTAATGTTGAGTAAAAAGACGGGGAGGGCAGCGTTATGTTGTACAATTTTATCATGAAAGGACCGAGATGCAGATGTCTGATCCAAGCTCAGTGTTATATCACATCATCCTCATGACTACATGAAGCTTTTAACATGTAAAGCATGTTCTGTTCTTTCGTCCAGATAGCTTATTAAACTGTGTTACAGTCAAGTGAAAGTGACCAGCTGTGTGTTAACTTTAAACAAACTTGTCTCACAGTCTGTTGGATTTAACTGTAACTGACGGTAACAGTGTGAGAACAAGCAGGTGGCCTCTGCACACGTTCACTCCAACATGAGATATGTGGAGTGCAGCCAAGTGCCACAGTTTTTTTTTTAAAAGTCAGAAATGATTTGCCACATTAACTTCACACACATGCTTGGCACAGTTGGAAGATTTGCATGTATGTTCAAAAATTCAATAAATAAGCTTGCAATAATAACCAGAGGAGGAAAAGCTGCGTTTTGAAACAGCATCAGAGCTTCTCGATGGACCGTGAAGGCGCACCACTCAGCCGCCAGCCCCGGACACACATGGATGCCAGCCACTTTCACAGGGGCAGAACCTGATGCTCCTTTTGTTTTCACGAGTCCTGTGCTTGTTTTCCCTAGCACCAACCCTGCATACAGCTCTGTGATGAAGATGGATGGCATTCTACCAGACCTGTCCCTGCTTCTTGTGTTGCCGTCAGTTTCGAGATCAACCTGGCCGAGCTGGTCTGACACTCAGGAAGCCGCCTGTGCAAGCCATCCGCCTCAAACAGGAAGAGTTTTGTTTTTCTCTGCAAATATTTCATCACTCTGCCTGCAGGCCCCAACGGCCCCCTTGGCATTCTAAAAAGGGCACATGAAAATATACACACACATCTGCTTTATATGATGTAGCAATATATCTTTCACTCTGTGTGGGTGTTCTGTGGCCACTCATCACCTCATTTAGTCCCGACAAAACACAGTGAATTCAAAGGGTTTTGGAACATCACATGTTGTTTGTTTTTACTGCATTTATCATTGGAGTTAACTTTTAATGTTTTTTTTCACTCAGAACAACAGAACATGCATACAGTGTCTCTTTTATGGCTTTACACCAGTGAATTGCGTTCAGTTTAATTGACGTCATAGTTGTAGTCATAGGTGTCTTTTTGTCTTTTTCTTGCACTGTTATTTCCACATACAGGCATCTTTATACAATAGCTACTTGAGACACATTCACTGCACTCAGAAGATCTCAGTTTCACTAATTGTGTAACTTCTTGCACAAATTGGCTGCACCTCTGTTGAATTAAGTAAATCACTTTAAAGGTTGCACACTTTACATTGGGCAACTATTTGTGACTTACTGACCTACATTTGATTCTTCATAATCAATGACAATACAGCGGCGATAAAAAGGAAATACCCCCTTGAAAGTTTTCTCCTTTTATTGTGTTTTAACATTAAATCATGGTCAATTTAAAAAACACAAAAAAAGACCCTTTCATGTCAAAGTGTAAACATGTTTTGACAAATTAATGCCAATTGATTAAAAATATATAAAATGTAAAATAAAGTGTTTCAATACAGGATTAGTCAGTTGGTGCTAGAAGTCACATAATGAGTAAGATGGAGATAATCTGAGTACAGTGAAAGTGTCTCAAGTTGTATAAAGACTCCTGTATCTGGAAGGCCCAGTCACTGGTGAATCAGAACTCCTGGATATAACTACACCATGAAAACAAAAGAATACTTCAAGCAACGCTGTGAAAAGGTTATTGAAAAGCATAAGTCAAGGGATGGATACAAGAAAAATTCCAAGTCACTGAATATTTTTTTGGGCACAGTTAAATCCATAATTTAGAAATGGAGGGAATAAGGCACATATGTAAATCTGCTTAGAGCAGAAGTGGGTGACCTTGCAAGACAGTGACTGAGGGAGGCCATCAAGACACCTATGACTCCTTTACTTTAAAGAGTTATGTGTTTGTGATGATATACAATGTTTGATGTCTAGTCTGATGACCAAAAAGCTACATTTTGGTCTCATCAGACCAAAGAATCTTCTTCCAGTTGACTTCAGAGTCTCTCACATGTCCTCTGGAGAACTCTAGTTGAGATTTAATATGAGCCTTTTTCAGCAGAGGTTTTCTCTTTGCCACTCTCCTGTAATACTATGACTGGTGGACACGGGACACGGGCAACGGTTGTTGTCAGTCTCTCCTATCTCAGCAACTGAAGCTCCTTCAGAAGAGTCATAGGTGTCTTGGTGGCCTCACTAGACCCTGTCTTGCAAGGACACTCCGCTAAATGAAGTATTGATGATGTGCGGCTGCACGTAGCTGCAAGTGGAAGCTTTTGTTTTACTCATGGGTAGCTGTGGCGCAGGTGGCAGAGCAGGTTGCTTGCAAGTTTGGTGGATCTATCTTCTGTCCCTCAATATGCCAAAGTATCCTTGGGCAAGACACTGAACCAAAAGTTGCTCCCTGTGGTCAGCAGTGCTTTGCTTTGCAGCTCTGCCAGCATTGGTGTGTGAGAATGGGTAGATGAGTAATACATTGTAAATCACTTTATAGAAGGTTAAAAGGTGCTATATAAGTGTTGACCATTTACCATGAAGTAAAACATAACTCCATGTAAAAAGGCAACACGCCTCAGATACCTGAATCCTTTTTAAAGCTTCAACAACCACTAGTTTTATTTTCACAACGGCTCAAATGACCTCATGTAATGTGAAAGGTGTCAGTTGAGAAGAAAATCCACAGAAAAAGGTCTCCTGCAGATTCGCTCAGCTCTGTGGAGATTTTTAACATCTGTCAGCTTATTGTTTTGGTTCACAGCCTGCAGACACTGCTCTGGTTCACTGCTCCCAGTGTTGTTTTGGCCACAGCAAGCAGCTGCTTTCAGCAAAAAAAAAAAAAAAAGAATTCAGATTAAGACCTGTACACCGCTGCTACTCAATTTTAGCCGTCACGTCAGAGATGACAGACTTTCAAACTTTGAAAACTATGATATATCAGTATAAAACATCAAAGCAGGAAAATGGCAGCTGGCCTTTTAAGGATACTTAATGTTTGTGGTAAATGAAAAGACATAACTGCCTAAGCAATTGTTCTCTTTGGCACAAAGTGAATTATTGTGCCGTCTTTTCCTGTAAAGCTCAGTTAAATTCAGACCAAAGTAAGCAGAGAATGATTTGTCTATGGCCTTCCTGGATTTTCACTCCAGCTTCTCCATCCGTCTCCTCCTCCTCGACAGTTTTTCTTCTAACTTTTCACTGATAATGGCCACAGACTTGATGGACTATGCAATAAAAGTGAATAATGCAATGTGGATCATCCCTGTTTAAGTTGCACAACCTTAACATATTTCATGTGCTGCTAGAAACAGTGACAAAACTTTAGCCTTTGAGGTGTTTTAATTCAACATCTGTTTGATCAGATTCGTTCCAGAAGGACTCAGCTGGAAAACAAGCGACTGACAGGGTAGGTAACCCACGGACAGCCCAGTGATATTATGTTCTCCTTACGTTTTACCCATATCCTTTTCCTGTCATTTGATGGGGTGTCAGAGATGAATGTCTTTCCAGAGGACCATAGTTTTAAACAGATGGACAGGAATCATACCTGTGTGTCAGGATAGAAGGTCAGAGAGTCACAGAAAGCAGCAGAACTTTCCTTTTCGTTCCAATAAACCTTCTATGACCAGGCAGGGCAGAACTCACTATACAGACACATCCTGTCCTCAGAGACACACACACCTGCACTGAATACGTAGACGCCGATGTACTGCACATCATGTATGGAACACGTTGTCCAATCAGGCTAGAAACTAGTAGTTTAGAACATCTATGTGCATCTCCGTCTCCAATATAGACATTAAATGGTAAATGTTTTCTCAAGAAAGAAGTTGACCAAACATGATGATTATAGCAGTAATTAATCCATTCCATTTGTGGAATCTCTTCTCTGTTTTCAGATCAGACTTAAGATAGACAGATTGTAGCGTTTGTAAATTAACTTCAGTATTTTAGTCAAAATAAAACAAAGGGATTCCATGGTATCCAGTTTTTTAGTAAATAAAAACGCAAATTCTGTCTTAATCAATATTTTTTAATACTTTGATAATAGAAAAAAAATCTATGTATAAGGTGAAAACAGTTATTTGTAGCGATAAACTCACAAACAGTAACTCTGCAGTGTGTTACTGTCTTTCAGCTACTAATTTCGTTCATCTTTACTGCTCTCGTCAACAGCAGACAGATGTTTTCAAAAGAGTCCCGATTAAACAGTTGCCCTCCTGCACCAAAGGGAGGCAGGTAGTCAAAGTTAATGAGTAGCTGGTGAACATAATGAAGTGTTTAGCACCTAAAGATATTTTCTCCAGGTCAAAGTGGAGGCCAGAACCCAGCAAAAAGAACATTGGAGTTACAACGTGTCTGCTGGATGCATAAATACACTGTAAAACAAACAAACAAACCTTACTTAGATTTTTAAAAAGTTTTTATTTTCCAGATTTTGTCTGTATTTTTGAAATATACAGAAATGTCAATAAAACTATCTATCTATCTATATATCTATCTATATATCTATATATATATCTATCTATCTATCTATCTATCTATCTATCTATCTATCTATCTATCTTTCAAGTTATACAGAGCACGGCGGCTCATCTGCTTGTCTTCCTTTTTACCCTTTCAAAAACTTTTCTGGTTTCTGTTTTCCGA
>OMNN01030577.1:0-15186 GCA_900302755.1 Chromis chromis
AAAAAAAAAAAAAAAGAACTTTCATGCAAGGTGCCTGCCATTGGGAGCAACTTGGGGTTCAGTGTCTTGCCCAAGGCCCAAGACACTTCAGCATGCAAAGGGGTCAGGGATCGAACCACCAACCTTGCGATCAGTGGACAACCCGCTCTACCACCTAAGCCACAGCCGCCCGGAGGAAATGGTTGCCTGGCTTTGACCAAAGGAGGACAGCACTGATAAAATTCACAAAATATGTCTCAAGTAAAAAAATTGTGGTCGTATGAAGAGCTGTGGGTCGGACTATTTCGTGGCCTGGTGTTGCCCAGGAGAAATTCACTGTACAAATATGTTTAAATATAATTATGTATTGTTCGTCTTCTTCCTCTGCTATCCCCACCCAAACCACTCCGTCACCCCAACCAGTCGAGGCAGACGGCCGCAGTCCCTAACCCAGGTTCTGTCCAAGGTTTTATTATATTTTGTCCTTCCCAGTACAGGGGAGACAACTTTGGATTTTTTATGTGAAGTGCTTTGAGATGACATATTTTGTGAATTGGTGCTTTATAAAAAAAAAAGTGAATAACTTGAAATGTGACAGTGATAGCAATCTTATCATCAAAACTCCATAGCAGCAATGTGTTCCTTATAATCAATGAGCAGAAGATGAATTCTGTGTCATAACCAAATTGATCAGTTTCACAATAAAAGTCCAGGTTTGTCAAAGAGTTATGACACGTTCCTTACCTTCCACAAAACAGTCACTGTTCGCTGCCCATTTGTCTCCTGGCCACCTAATGTCCTCCACACATGCAGCTGCTTCGATGGACCTGAGGATAAAGTGAACCAAACGTTGTTGACTATTAATGAGTGACAGCAAACCCTTACAGAATCACATTTAGAACTTTAATCTTGCCTTTTCCAGGGGTTGTTTTCCACACAGAGGGGCTCCATTTGCTGCAGAGTGACCTGTTGCTGGACCTGGACATGTTGGTGTCTGTCCACCCTGAGGCTGGGTAACATGTTCTCATCTGGAACTCGTAGTCAGTCAGAGGCCTCAGGTCGTCCACTCGTATCAGACCCTCACCGAGCTCTGTTCCCTCTCTCACTTCCTAAAAACGTAGAGAGATTAGGTTGCCTGCAAACTTCCTAAAAAGGGCTGCAAATAACCACAAAGCCGTCATAGCATCAGTTTACCCAGGAAACATTATCTGCAGACAGTCTGACAGACGGTCTGAGCTGCACTGAGGACTCAGCTGTTCTCCATCGCAACATGGCTGCTGTGGAGTTGCTCCCAAACACTATTTGCGTGATATAAGGAGTTTCTGGTATCACTGCAAAACAAAGGAACACAGATGTAACGCAGAAAAGCATGGATAGATCATGTAAAAGGTTCCACACCCTGTCCTACATAGAACCAAGACACCAAGACTGACTACAGTGAGTAAAAATAAAAACGGACAGTGTGTTGTGTTTTGGTTTGCAATGATTTGTGTTCATTTAGGCAGTTTTAATCTTTTTTTTTTTTTTTGTCATTTTGTGTGTCTTTGCAATTGTTCTATGTCCATTTGTGTTCATTTTGCATCTCTTTTTCACAGGTTTGCATGTTTTTTTTTAGTATTTATGTGTCTTTGCGGTTCTTACTTCCATTCATAATAATTTTTGCCTCTTTTTTTTATTGTTTTGCATCCTTTTTTGGTATTTTATATGTCTTTTTGGTCGTGTTACATACATTTTCTATTTAATTTGCATCTCTTTTTTATTGGTTTAAATCTATTTTTTTCACATTTTATGAGTCTTTGTTGTTGTTTTACAGCCATTTATATTTATTCTGCATCTCTTTTTCATTGGTTTGCTGTCTCTTTTGGTATTTAATATGTCTTTGTGGTTGTTTTATCTATCTATATCAATTTTGTATCTCTTTCTCATTGGTTTGCATCTTTTTGGGTATTTAATGTGTCTATGTGGTTGTTTTACAGCCATTTATATTTATTCTGCATCTCTTTTTCATTGGTTTGCATCTCTTTGTGGTCTTTCTGATTGTCTTTGTAGATGTTTGTCCCTTTTTGTAGCCATTTTGTGCCTCCTTTTTCATTTGTTTTGAAAAATATTGTGATTCTTTGTGTGTTTTTGAATGACTTGTCAGCATGAAATGGAACAGAGTCTCTAGGTCAAGGCCCTGTGACCCTTTGGTCTCCTGAGTCTAATAGGCCTTTTTTCATATATCCGCCCATATACACAAGTGATGGTGTCATGAGATAACCACTGACACTGTGGCGGAGGTGGGCTGAATCAGAAAGCCAATTGTTCTCTTCAAAGAGTCTTTACAGAAACAGGAAAACAGTTTGCTGATAGTCAGGTCACATTAGTCAAACCATAAAACTGCCTAAACATGACTTTTCACAGGGTGACTCATTCTCAAGAAAGCACCTAATAATTCAGATAAAAAATATTAAAATTAAAAAGTGTGTTTACGGACGTGCTCACTCATTTGTGAAGATATAAATGTATCACAGAGGCGGAAGCTCACCTATCTCCTTTACACAGAAGATGAATGGATCAGATTGTGAAACTCCAAAGTCGTTGTAAGCTTTGATGATTATCAGGTATTTAGTGTTTTCGTCTGACATTCCTCGTCGTATGGTGATTTCTGAAGCATTCTGGATTTGAGTTGAATGCATCTGGGTCCCATTTTCTCTGATAAAAAAAATATTAAAAATAAGGTTTGCAGTAGTCAAACATGTACATTGACCTGTAAGGAGAAAAAAAAGTAACTTCATACCTGTTGATTGAAATGTTGTACAACGTGTGGCGGTGAGTTTCTTGTCCTTTTGTCCACGAGCAGTTTATGAAGACTGAGCTTCTTGTTGTTTCACAGATGATATTTTCAGGTTTATCTGGAGGGACTTAAGTGGCGAAAAATGAAAAACAAAACAGATCATTATACTTTACACCTGACAAGGAATGCAAACTAATAATATCGCTTCCCCATCTTTTTGGCATATTAGTCCTCACACAGTTTTGGTTCCACATCTGCAAACAGTGTAACTTTGTATTCTTCTTCTTTTTTATATATGTATGTTAAGTTTCATGTTTTTTTACACTGTATAATATCAGTGGAACCCATACGCTCATACGTCAGTCTTCTACTTTCTTCTTACTTTCTTCTACAATCGTTTGAACACCTCTGCAACCAGCTATGACTAGAGTTAGCCAGATTACTTTATATTTGTTTTGGATTATTATTATTATTTCCCTGTTTTTGTACCATTTGTTTGGTTTCCAACTCTAAACAAGAACTATATTCCAATTTGTTTGACTGAGATTGGACAGGGCTCTGAGTTCAGTATTGCCTTGCATTTATTGACTGATGATCAAACTCAAACTCAAACGTGATTTCAGTTTGAGGCAGTGGTGGCGCAACGGTTAAGTCTCTGGACTACTGGACTACTGATCAGAAGGTCAGAGGATCAAACCCCAATGCGGCCATTGTTGGGCCCTTGGGCAAGGCCCTTAACCCTTCCTGCTCCATGGCTGACCCTGCTCTCTGACCCCATCTGGGAAATGCGAAGACAACATTTAACAATACTGTAAAAATGTATTTGTGACAAATAAAGATTTCTTTCTTTCTTTAGTTTATTTAACTAGTAGCAACACCAGAATGACAAACTATATGATCTAGTTACTATGCAACAACACTTCATAAATAGTGATGCTACTTGTACCACTTGTCAGGTCTTTTGCAATGAGGTAGAAAGTTGTAAATTTGTGTATATCTGTACGTTGTTTTTTATGCATATTCCTGCACACTGTAAATATTTCTATTACTTTTATATTTCCCTACATTTGCTAAACATATATTACAACATATGCTTCTTATTTGTCTTGTAACACAGTTGATATGCTTTCCTTCAGTGTTTACTGTAATGCACGTAAACTCCATGTCAAATTCCTCATATGTGAAAACCTACTTGGCAATAAAACATCTCATTCAGATTCAGATTTGAACATAAATTCTCTTTAGGAAAAGGCATTTTATTTTTAACTTCATAGAATCCTAACTGTGACTGTTGACTACGTACGTCCTGCCTGTAGATTCAGTCCACCGATGATCTCAGACAGCCCGTCACTCTTCAGCGTGCAGATCACTGCAGACAGTGGCTTCCACACACCAGTCAGGTTGAACCTTGTCGTAGTGTCGTTGACTTTCTTCCCTGAACCCACAGTCTGACCATCCACCGCCAATGACATGTGCGACCTGGAAGCCAGTAATGTAACTACATGTGAACCAAACTTTTAAATAAAAGTCCTTCTCACGAGGGGGAACACAACAAAACAACACTTTTTAGGATATCATTGCAGTGTAAGCCCTTATAATGTGTTGCATTTCTATTAATCACACCTCTGCGGCCATTTTGGGATGTGGCAGTACACCGTCAGGTCTGAGCCCATGAGGACGAGTGCACTCGGCTCTACTGTCAGGTATCCAGGGCTATTCAGGGGATGGCAGCATGCAGGAAGCAGAGGGCAACCTGTCCGGAAATAAAACAAGCACTTGAGGTTTCCCCAGGAGCAGTATGTAAGAATGATGCTTAAAAGTATGTTTTTCAGTAAACATTGTAAATTCTATCAGTACTGTCAGGAAGGCGACTGTGTGACACAAACTGTCCCTTCTGTCTGGTAAGACGTTAAAAAAACAATGCTTTCCATGACTACCTCTCGGCTGTGGTAAAAGCTGCAGCTTGAAAACCACAACAGCTGCCATACTGTGATATTGTTCTCACTATCTAGGACTCGAGCGAGATGATTTGTTTTTACACCGTTTCTTCTGAAAGTGCCTTTTTGCTCTGCACTTTGTATAATAAATGGTGAAAACCACAATATGTATGAAAAGATCTTAATTTTTCTGCACCATTACATTTACTGTTTTTCTCTACATACCATTTTTTGTGCGTTTCTTGTATGTTCATATTTGTTACCTATACCTATGACAATAAAGCCTTTGAATCATCTGAATAAATAGATAAGGAATGTTGCACTCACACTCGATGAAAAACATAAGAATGATGCATCTCCAAAAAACTGAGGAGAGATTCATCTCAGCTCAGCTCATCTTTCTTTATCTCGAAGAACCCACTCAGCTGTTGTAAAAAAAAAAAAGTTATTTTTCTTATGAATCATAGATTATCTTTCTAAAGAATCACTTCATGGGAATTTCCGTGCATTAAATTGCATTTTAAAACTTACCTCAGTTATCCGTATCCAGGAGTGTTCTGGCTAACATGAGGAGGAGGAGAAGCAGTGTTTAGTTGTAACTTCTCATCCTTTTTAAAGCATGTTTGTGGCTGATAACATTTACAGAAGTGCAAGTGTCTGTAGTCAGAGTGGCTCTATGACACCATGACAGATTTAAAAAAAAAACTGCGTTATTCTGCCAACACAACTGAGATTAACATGATTTGCATTAAATCATATCTGAGTTTTTACATCCGGGAAGCATACTAATTCATTTCCATGAAGTCCCACTGATAGATAAGTTCAGATAAAGCTCACCAGAATTCCGTGCCACGAGGTTCTTCTTATCAAGATATCATCCAGTACAGGTTTTGCTATAGTTCCATCTTCCTGAGACGTCTTGCTTTGTGAGATGTGTCTGACTAAAGTGATCACTGTTGTGAGAGTGAAGAATCTTAAAGAGGGCAGTGACCTACTTTGGTGGTATTCTGGCAAATGCAGAAACTTTGAACATTTGTTTGAGTACTTTGTTGCCCTACTTCAGTTGCTTGTTTTTCGTCACCACAAAGGTTCAGTTGACTTCAAATGTCAGTGTGTGGAGCACCTGCTCTCATTAAACGTGCTGCTGTTAGCAGATTATCAAGTTATCAGACATCACATTTACTGGGTCCGACCTCCTCTGAGGTTTTAATTTTACAGTAAACCTAAATGTGCTGATGAGCAGACCGGCAAAACTAATTTTACCAAGATGCACAAAATTCCTTCAACACAAAAAACACCACAAAAGCTCAATTCACTCAGGTCTATGAACTGACAATAATTATACATGTTCTATGTTGTAAATAATCATCTTTAGGGTGGTAAGACAAACTTACACTTTTAAGTCTGACAGAATTCACCTCCCACTGGACCCATTTCTTTTCTCTTTAGTTTGAAGTCCTCACAGTGGCACAGCGTGGACTGTTTGAGGAAAAGTGACAGATGGAGACTTTCACAAACTACTCTAGTTTTAGTGATTTTCTTTCACTAGATCTTTTCCGTCTCGAACTTCAAAAGCTTTACAGGGAAAACCCAGAAGTTTAGCAGGTTGTGTGTAAAGATAAAAGAGACCTCAAGTGTGAGGGTTGCTCATTCTCAGAATTACTTTGCCTTCACTTTAAAAGTTAAGTGACTGATTAGAAAAGAAAGAGCTAGATTATATGTAAGAGGATTAAATTTGGTGCTTGATACATTAAAATGAAAAATATTCAGGAAACCTTCAAATACAGGTGGAATCCTTTATTAAGATTTTCTGTCAAACAAACATCAGGCTCCAGAGAACCTGACTAAAGTATACACTCTACTTCAAACTGAATTGTTGATAACAGCAGGTATCACTCTATTACAAACTGATCAACAGTTCTGAGACTGACTGCAGTGTTTCACCTGCCACACCTCAGTCTAAAACCACAGTATGAACTTTAACACAAAGTAGTCTAGATGCATGAATTAAATCGAAGTTTAACTGAAGGGTACAAACATCAAGTTTTAGCAAGTCTGACAAAATCAATGTGCAGTGGAAAAGGACAGTAGGAATGTGGTTCCCAGGGATTGATTTTAAAAATGTAGTGTTGAAATTGTTGGGATTCTTTATTTTTGCATATGTGAATACAGTAGATTACTTCAATCATGTACTAGTATAATGGTTTATTAGAAAGGCTCACTGGTTAAAAAGAAGAAAAATAATTTAAAATTATGTTTTACTCACACAATAGAAAAATAATAATGTACCAGATATTCTTGATGCATTACAAGATAAACGTAGTGGCACACAGTGATTCAGTGTAATAGTTTGTGGTTTATCTTGGTGTGGCACAGAGACGATAAGGTTTGGGACAATGAGTGGCTCCCAGCTTATACTCTAGACTGGTCTGCTCTCCAGCAGGTGCAGAGAATGAAAACCTCTGAAGAAGGCCGGTGAAAAAGAGGAATAACTCCATCTTGGCCAGAGGTTCTCCGAGACACACCCGCTTACCTGAGAATACACAATACAACAGGAGAGTTTCAATCACACCTTTTACAAGATATTTACTTAGATCATAGATTATTACAGCAGCTTGTAATTGTAATGAAAGTACTGACTCACCTGCAGAAAAAGGAAGGAAGGCCTCTCTCTTCCTAAATTTACCATCCTGGTCCAGAAAGTGCTGAGGGTTGAAGGAGTGTGGAGTTTCCCACATCGACTCATCATGCAGGACTGAGTTCAGTGTAGGCAGGATCATGGTGCCCTGAAAAAATAACACAAATTAAATAGCTTAATTAATTAGATGCCTCTGTAGCATTATACTTGGTTTGTCATCTTAATCAGCAAATGGAGGAAGCTCATTAAGATCATCGTTAAAACCTGGTAGTTTAGAACCAGGTGCATCAAAGTGCAATGGTTGTTTTCTAGGTTTTAGCCTCTGTTTGAACTTGATCAGCTTCACACTTGACGGGTCAAATGCAAGATTCTAGACTGTTGTCACAGATCGAAAGTAAGTAAGTATCTAGATCATTGCTTGTGTTGTTCTTTCTCAGATGTACATCGCTTTGGAGAAAAGCGCCTGCTAAATGAAATTGTAACATTGTAACAAGTAAGTAAGTAAGTAAATTTTATTTTAAAAGCCCTTTTCACAGACACACAGACTGCCTGAGCCACGAAGTTAAAAGTGCAAGGCTGCACAATACATAGTTGTTGTTTTTTTTCATGTATTTTTGGGGAAGAGTTTTTCCATTTTATTGGTAGAGAGACAGAGTGAAAGTGGGGGAGACAGGAGAGTGACATGTAGCAATTGGTCTTGAGCCGGATTTGAACTCATGACCGCTGCTAAGGGACTGAGCCCATGTGGTATCAACTTAGCTCAGTGAGCTAAACGGCGGCCCCTGCACAATACACAGTTAAAAGCACAGTACACAACAATAAAAATTAAAATAAAAAAATCAAATACAGGGCTAGTGCATACAAGTTACCCAAACGCCTGTCTAAACAGGTTTGTCTTTAGCTGGCTTTTAAAAGACACCAGAGACTCAGCAGACCGTAAGGGTGCAGGCAGAGCATTCCAAAATTTAGGAGCTACAACCTGAAAAGCTCGATCACCTCGTGTCTTGAGGCGAGTCTGCGGGACAGACAACAAATGTAACATATTTGACCTGAGAGAGCGAGCTGACTGGTATGGATGAAGTAGCTCAGCAACATAAGCAGGAGCCTGACTGTGTAATGCTCTGTAAGTGATAATTAGAATTGTGAACTGGATTCTATTTGGTTTCTAGGGAGCCAGTGAAGGGATTTTAGTATTGGGGTAATATGAGAGCGTCTATTTGATCTTGTTAATAATCTTGCAGCAGCATTCTGGATTGCTTGCAAATGATCACAATCAATAAGCAAAACACTCTGGATGGTGTACCTTTGGGATAGTGTACTTATCCAGTGTGGTGTCCCTGCTTGCCATACGGGCCACATTGAGCGGGAGGATGTTGCCCATTCTCTGAGTCTCATGGATGACTGCATCAGTATAGGGCATGTTTTCTCTGTCAGTCATGGAGGGCTGTCTGGATGAACCAACCACAGCATCTATCTCGGCCTGGACTCTCTCTGTACAAAGTGAAAGCAGGAAACAATATTAGTCTGTGTGCTGAGAAGATGACTGAGGGGGGAAATTACACATCACACACCTTCTACCCCAGTACAGGACTGACCTGTGAGAGACCTCTGACAATATGAATCATAGCAAGATGCTTACAAAAGATGCAGCCATGGCAGATATTACTTGTACACTCACTCTGTATGTCAGGGTAGTAGATCATGTACAGCAGCCCCCAGTGTAAAGTAGTGGTAGTAGTTTCAGTTCCAGCAGCAAACAGATCCAGAGTGCAGTAACACAAGTTTTTGAGATCAAAACCAGCATCTTTGTCCTCCTTCTATCAGTGAAACAAGACACAGAAGCAGGAATCAGTTAAAATATATCATTAAAAAACCCCAAAAAGAACAAAAGCAAACACTCACCTCTCCCATTTCTATGAGGAAGGAGTCGATGTAGTCTCTTGGTGATGAGGGATCGAGGGTTTCTCTGTGTTCTTTGATCTTGATTTGAATGAAGTCAATTAAGTTCTGCGTCAAAGTGAATATCCTCTGATGAGGTCCAGGCATCTGCTTAAACAGCCAGGGTGCTGTGTTGTAAATCTATAGAGCAGGAAAACAGTTTTTTAGATCTCTGACAGGCAATTAACAGTTATGACATTTCTATCTAGTTAAATAATTTTTAGTGGATAAAGATTTACCATATTGACATTAGCTTTCAAAGAGAGATTCATATTACTGTATGTCATTGTGGTCCACTTATTTACCATTTAAGCGCTGATGGGTTTTGGCAATGGTTTAATAAATAACAATATGAAACACAGCTGTAGAGTGTTTACTAAGGAGACTCACCTGTGCCCACACACTTCCCTCTAAATACACTAACTGATTGAGTTTCTGAAGATTAGACTCATACTGCTTATCAGTGTACTCAAATCGATGTCCAAACACCAAACAGCAGATAATGTTGGATACAGCGCTGTTTATCAGTGACTGGCCACTAAAGGGCTTCCCTGTGAAATAAAGAGAAAATGTAGATAAGAAACAGGAGCTTACACCTGTGCAAAACAGTCTAAAGGTTGCAAAATGATGAGCCTGTTTACAAATATAAAAAATATATAAGAAAGTCATGTATCATTGCAAAAAATTTGATTTATTGTACCTTGGTGATCTGCGAAAGCCTCCGTGAGATATCGACACTCGTCCTGGATGAATAGCTCCAGAGTTTTCTTACCCAGACCAAAGTTTCTGAGTGTATGAAGAGCAAATCTCCTCTGCTGCTTCCACGGATTACCATTTGATATGACAATACCTTTTGGGAACACAACACAGCATTAGACTAGAAGTAATTGGAGTCTGACTTGCTGGTCTCATTAAAAACACCAACTAGCAAGTTCTGAAACTAAACGCAAAAAACACCACCTTTATTCCCAAGCATTTCTTCAAACAGTGGTATGGAGGGACGATCTGTGAAGTCTTCTCCTCGTTGGACCAGGGCTTCTCTCACAATCTTGTAACCATTAAGGACCACAATCCTTCCACCAAAGAGACGAAGGCTGAAAATGTTCCCATATTTCTCTGCAAACTGAAAACAGACAGCAGATTGGGGGTTAGTGAGCACTTATATTGATATTCAAAACATTATGTTTTTTTCTTACATTCTTATATTTTCTTACATACATGGGGCGTCTTACACCGGTTTATTCTATACTAAATAATATTTTTAATTACCTATTCACTCATACATTACCGTCAGGCTTATTGTGAAATCAGGTTCGCCAAAAGGTCGCTTTTATTTTGAAATCAGACTCTGCAGGCACTTACCATAATGCCTGGTATAGACACTTACCGTAAAACACCCTGGGCGCTGGTTAGAATGTTTAATGTTTTAGCATGGCCGCATTGTTTACTCAGGAGACCTTGTTTAAACTTGTGGAACAGTAGCTTTGAAATAATGCCTTTCTCCAGATATCTACACATAAATATAAATGTATTTCAGTGTGCGCGCTCATACCTCTGTGAGCTGGAGGTGAATCCTTGAAGGGCTGATGCGAAGTATATCACCAATCAAAGGAAGAGCCCAGGGTCCGGGGGGAAAGTTTCTCGGCACTCTGTACTTCCAAATATCAGCCAACAGCAGAAAAACACAGATAAATATTAAAATGCTCCTGCTGTCCATCCACTCCAAACCGAGAACACTGAATATCTGCTCCATGTCTCTGCTTTGACTGCAGCTTCCAACACTGTGCACAAGTCAGCACAGGTAAAACTAAAGTCGGACTCTGGAGCTGCTGGATGTTATGTAACGTCATCAACGCCCATGTTCGCTCCAGAGACGGAAGAACTTTTATTCTTTTTTAAAAACAGCAATATCATAGTATTAAAAAAAATATCCTGCCACAATTAAATAACCTGTTAAGTTTCAGTGAATGTTTATGCACCAATTTGTTCCCTTTCTGCATCACTGTACCGTGGAAATGTCTTTATTTATGCAAAGGAAAATACAAAGTTCAAGAAACAGGTCAAAATTTTAAAATAAAATGGACTATAATGCAGTAAGGCCCTCAGACTATGCATTTTGCTTTGAAATATTACACTGCCTTTTGGGGTTTATGAACTAATGTGTCCCTCTGTGCCAGTTTATGGTGGAAATGTCTTTTTGTTAAAGAAAACAGGAAATTCTGCAAACAGGTAACAATTAAAAATAAAATAGAATATAATGCAATAAAGCTGTCAAACTTTCTGTGTTGCTTTCAGATATTAAACTCCTGTAGCTTTTTTCAATTCAATTCAATTTTATTTATATAGTGTATATTTACAACACATGTCATCACAAAGCGCTTTACATAGCAGAAACAACAGGAAACATAAAACCCAACTATCCAAAATGCTTCTGGATTCCCTCTGAGCAAGCAGTCAGCAACGGTGGGAGGGAACCAACAAAAAAACATACAGGTATTTGATTATTATAGATGATTGTGATATCAATCAACCTATGAGCTTACAACTGAGTTTGTTTTCACAGCAGTGGAAAGGAGTGTAGGACTGTGGTTCCCGTTGATTTCTGTTTAAAACTGGAATGTCTGAAAGATTTTATTTCATATTTGAATGCAGTAAATCACTTATATAATGTATTAACGATTTATCAAAACACTTAATGAAAAGGCCTACTGACTGAGAAAAATTCTTCCAAATTATGTTTTACTCACACTATAGAATATGAATAATATAGCAGATATTCTTGATACATAAGAAGATAAATGTAGTCGCACACTGTGATTCAGTGTGATTGTTGTTTATCGTAGTGTGGCACAGAGGCGATAAGGTTTGGGAGCGCGAGTGCCTCCCAGCTTCATCTCCAGACTGGGCTGCTCACCATCAGGTGGGGAGAATGAAAACCTCTGAAGAAGGGCGGTGAAAAAGAGGAATAACTCCATCTTGGCCAGCGGTTCCCCGAGACACATGCGCTTACCTGAGAATACACAATACAACAGGAGAGTTTCAATGACACCATTGACAGATATTAACTTAGATCATAGATTATTACTGCAGCTCTGGAACAAACTAAGGATACAACAGATGCACTGATCCCCTCCCAACTTACTAATCACATCATGTAAGTAAATGGTCACTTCGAGAGACAATTGATTGAAGCGATGATATGTGTGACGACCCTCCACCTAGACACTAGACAGAGCTGAGCTGTAGGAGAGTCATCAGCTGATTGAGCCACACCTGGGCCGGTGGCTCCATAGACATACATATGTCGCATTGACTGTGGAGGGACGTGCCTAAGGCGCCGCCATCTTAGTACAGGCATAGCAGAGGAGGGAGTGCATGGACATCTATGGAGGTAAGAGGTACTCCACAATCTTAAAGTAGAATTATTCACTGAATTTTCGACCAATTTCCAAACGGTTTGTCTGTTTTGTTGCAATAAAATATTAATTTTAGTCACCATGCAGTGTGTTGTCTACCTATCTTTGTTTCAGCTCTGAGCCAAGCTTTAACATATGTAGTATATATTTTTTGATCATTTTATCTCTTTAACACCCTCGACTGAAGCAGCATGTAACAGTAATGAAAGTATTCACTAACCTGCAGAAAAAGGAAGGAAGGCCTCTCTCCTCCTAAATTTACCGTCCTGGTCCAGAAAGTGCTGAGGGTTGAAGGAGTGTGGAGTTTCCCACATCGACTTATCATGTAGGACTGAGTCCAGTGAAGGCAGGATTGTGGTGCCCTGAAGAAAAAAAAGACTTAATTGAACAGATGGCTCTATTGTTCTTCTTAAGGTTTTCTATACAAAAAATATACCATTTTATGACTTCTGATGCATCTTGAATCTTGCACCAGGTGTTCCAAAATGCAATGGTTGTTTTAATTGTTTTAGCCAGTAACCCACAGAGTAGGTGATAATGAACATTCCAACATTCCAGCCAAGATAAATCAGTTGGTGAACTTCTAGACAGGATTCTGGAATGTTGTCATAGACCAATGGTGAACTTCTAGATGGGATTCTGGAATGTTGTCATAGATCAATGGTGAACGTCTAGACAGGACTCTAGAATGCAGGCACATTGTTTTCACAGAAGATTCCTGAGTTTTCCAAATCAAAGACAAGCTTTGTGACAAGAATCTAGAATGTTTATGCAGACAAAAGGCTAGATTCTAGACAAAAATCTATAGATTCTAGATGAGAATCAGTATGTTTTTGAAAAGGCAAGATTCTTGAAAAGGCAAGGTTGTGATAGATCAAATGCAATATTCTAGGCAAGCTGTTACATAGATCTAAGGTGGGCATATAGACCAGATTCTCGAATGTTATCATTGATCAAAGACAAGAAACCTGAATGTTGCCACATATCAAAGACATTATGGTTTAACCACTGACAACAAGCACTGAAACAATCAGATAAAAGGATGGTTTTGAGTCAGTGATCCAAAAGTATTTCACTTAAAAGCTGTGCAGCCAGAAAGCATAACTTTCAAAAAGCAACTATAAGCAAAACACTCTCACTTAAGCTGTAGATTGTGTACCTTTGGGATTGTGTAGTTATTCAATGTGGTGTCCTTGGTAGCCATGTGTAGCAAATTGAATGGGAGGATGTTGCCCATTCTCTGAGTCTCATGGATGACTGCATCAGTATAGGGCATGTTTTCTCTGTCAGTCATGGAGGGCTGTCTGGATGAACCAATTACAGCATCTATCTCAGCCTGGACTCTCTCTGCACAAAGTGAAAGCAGGAAACAATGTCAGTCTGTGGTAAAATTACACATCACACACCTTCTTTGGGGCTGACCTGTGAGAGACCTCTGACGATATAAAGTCATAGTAAGATGCTTACAAAAGATGCAGCTATAGCAGATACTACTTGTACACTCACTCTGTATGTCAGGGTAGTAGATCATATACAGCAGCCCCCAGTGTAAAGTAGTGGTAGTAGTTTCAGTTCCAGCACCAAAGAGGTCCATGGTGCAAAAACACAAATTTTTGAGATCAAAACCAGCTTCTTTGTCCTCCTTCTATCAGTGACACAAGAGACAGAAGCAGGAATCAGTTGACATATTTCATCATAAAAAACAAACAAACACAAAACAAATGCATTGAAAAACCCACCTCTCCCATTTCTATGAGAAAGGAGTCGATGTAGTCTCTTGGTGATGAGGGGTCGAGGGTTTCTTTGTGTTCTTTGATCTTGATTTCTGTGAAGTCGATTAGCTTCTGCGTCAAAGTGAATATCTTCTGATGAGGTCCAGGCAGCCGCTTCATCAGCCAGGGCAAGGTGTTGTAAATCTATAGAGCAGGAGGACAGTTATCAAATCATCTAACAGGCAGTAATGACTGTCTCGTCAATTTTTCGATGAATGAAGATTTACCATGTTAACATTAGCTTTCAATTAGAGACCCATATCACTGTATGCCCATGTGGTTCACTTATTTACCATTTTAAGAGCTGATGGGTTTTGACGTTAATATGAGAATATCAGCACCTGATAGAAGTAAATTTAATCAAGTATGGTGCTTAAAGGCAACATTGGGGTATTGGTACTTAATCAAGTTTGAATTCAATTATACTTTATACTTCTATTCCAACATATTTCAGACTGAAATATTTTTGCTTTTTACTGCACTACATTTAACTGTCAGATGTAGTGGACATCCTATGAAATGCAATGTTAGATGAAGTAAATTCATATAATATTTCACAAAAAGATCACAGAACAGGTGCAGCAGAGCTTTGAATCTTGAATCATCTGACAGCCGCTCACTTTCAACATGTGGCCATTAGGAGACACCTGACCCCCAGGTCGGGAAACTACTGGACTACACAATACCATAAATGCTAAAAAAAAAAAAAAAAAAAAAAGTTTACGTTATG
>OMNN01030579.1:4386-14767 GCA_900302755.1 Chromis chromis
GAGTTCAGACGTGTGCTCTTCCGATCTGTGATCAGCTCATCATCAAGCTCTGCAGAAGCCTGATAACGATCCTGATCATTTGAATCAGGTGTGTTGGAAGAGGGAAGCATCTAAAACATGCAGGATAGTGGCCCTCGAGGACCAGGATTCCCCACCCCTGCTTTAGCTTGTAGCTTAGCTCGGCTGCCTGCAGCGCTACGACATCCTGCATTTGGGGTGCTGTCGGTTCATGCATAGACATGTACACATAGACGTTGATATACTTGGCTGATTGGAGCAACGTGCCTACGCGGCGGCCATCTTGGTACAGTGCCACTCCTCCTACAGTGCATTAGGTCTATAGAGGAATGACATATCTGCACTATAAAAGTGATCATAAACCCATCAGTTGTCAACGTATATTCACGCAGGTTGTTCCAAACGTCAGACATGGAGGACAGACAGGCAGACATAGAACAAAAGTACATCCCAGCATCCTGTCAGAGCTACGTGTGTGACGTTTTTAACTAATCAAACCGTTTGTACAAACCGAAAGTTTGTTAGGAAGACCAGTGAGGATTGAGATGCGTGAAGTGACAAGTGCGTAGACCAGGACCTGGGTGCTGTGGTGGGTGAGAGATGTGCAGAAAAAAGAAGGAACACTAACTAGTCAAGTAATCCACATTATCACAAGTAAAACTGACTTTGACGCTACAGCCATCACAAAGCTTAGACAACAGAACTGTCACTCAGCTACACAACTTATTATCAACGTTTGATTTAACCAGTCATTACTTTCTGAAACTAACTAGTGTTAAACTAAATGGTTCTACATGGAGGCAAGAAAGTTTCCTGCTAACAACTGTAGCAATGTCAGGTTTCTATCATTTATCTGAGGTTTCATTTGTGATCTTTTCTAGAAAACACTATAAATCCTGTTTTTAACTACTAACCAAAACGGCCTTGTTGAACCTGAAGTGTTTGAGCTTCATTTAAAACATGTTGAACATCCCCTTTTTCCTCTAAAATAAGAAGTTTTTTTTCCCCCAAATTCTTATAATCAGAGTTATTTACAATAGGTTAATCAGGTTATTGAACGTTTTTGGTGATTTTTGAAGTTTTGACCACGTTACTGATTGCTCTTGATTGTGGAAACATGCATTTAAGAATTATTAAACTGAGTAGAATGACAATAAGATCCTAAAAAGCACTTGAATGAACGCCATCCCAGATGTTTTTAGCTTATATCTTCTGCCTTCTTCTACCAGTAGAACCTTCTCCAATAGTTTTTTATTCATTTTGAGATAAATATGAGGTAAATATTGTCCAGAATTCATGAGCAAAAAGGAGAAATCAGAAGAAAACATCAGATTTTTTTAGATATCAGCAGCTGGATAGCTCAGTGACTAACATCCCTGACCTTGGCATGGGAGATCGTTGGTTCAAATCCAGGTCAGGGTGCAGGGATCCAGTGAGGACCCTTAGGCAAGGTCCTTAATGCTGCCCCGGCTCACTACCTATGTACATAGCTTTGGATAAAAGCACTAAATGAAATTGTAGAATCAGTAAGTTATATTGAATGTTTGCATCCTACAGACTTTGCTGCTCTTCGCTTCTAATTTGTTGACGCGAGTTGTCATATTTAGATTGCTATCAATTAGATTCCCATTAGTAGATCCACAAACTGTGAGGCTCTTTATAAACAATGTTGAAAAGTGTTTCTTTAAAGCCAACTTCAGATTCGTGGTCCAGTTCTGTGCTGAAGGTAATGAAGGCTGCTGCTGTGTTTGTACCTTTCAGGAGGAGATATTGTGTCCTGTAGTCTCTAACTGCTGCAGAGGGAGGCGGGTTGGCAGCTGCTACACACACTTTGCAGCAATTGTTTAAGAAACTGTGCACTCAGCACTTTAAAGCGAAGCGCCTCGATACTGGAACTTTAAATATGATGCAAAAAGCAATTGAAAAAGTTTTTACGGTGACTCGTATAGAGAGAACGTATCTAATATGTAATGGATCTATCAGGTCGAGCCGTTCCTCCTGCCAGATGCTGAACTCATCCTAACAAGATGGTTTTTGCACAGTAAAAGTTTGATCAGGGAAAAAGTGCTTCTCCAACAGATACGCTTTATAATAAATAACACAACAAACTCCCTCCGCTGATCCTAACAGGAGGTCAGAGTATTAGATGTGCAAGTATTGAAGCAAAATAACAAAAATCCTCTCAGGCGATAACTTTGTTGTTGTGTTCCGAGAAAGGTCGGCGTCGACCGTCGTCCGCCGGCTTCAGAGCTGAGAAAATGGAGGATAAATCTTGTGCAGATCCAACGATATAAAAACACTCTGTTACAAGTAAAAGTTCAGCACTCGGAATGTTAAATAGAAATACACAAGTACTGTCAGCAAAAGCACTTAAAGGATAAACTGTACAAGCACTAATGCAGCAGAATGCGACAAGTGTTAGTGTTAGATTATATTACCGGGTTCATAACATATGAATTCACACAAGCCACCTTCACTTTTGCGGTAGTTAAATCTTCAACAGTGCCTCATGTTTAATAAACTGGTCATATGTTTAATGTAACATCTGCAAAGTAACTGTATACAGGAGCAGCCCAAAGTTAGGACAGAAGAACCTGTGGATTTTTCTTAATTTTTGCTTTTTTAAAGACATCAAACATATGAAATAATACATAACAACATATAAAGTAAGAAAAAGGTGTAAGTATAATGTCTCTGATTTTAGATGTGCACCATCTCTGCTGTATCCTAAGTAGCTTCATGAAGTTGTCCCTTCAAATTCCTTGCTTAGTAATGCATTTGAGACCATCCTAGGCCATTCGTCTACCGTAGTAATGCATATCATGGCAAGAATCGCTCAACTAAGTAAAGAAAAACAACAATATTACATTAAGACATGAAGATACGTCAGTTTGGAGAAGTTCAAGATCTTTTCTATAATCTATAATCTAACCTTTATTGATCCCCTTGTGGAAATCCCTTCTCTGCATTCATCCTATTCAAAGTTAACCTTAACTATACATACTAGGAGCAGTGGGCTGCCACGGTGCAGCGCCCGGGGAGCAGTCAGGGGTTTAGGGCCTTGCTCAAGGGCCCACAGTGGTGGTGACTGGGACAAGCGGTCGCTCTCACTTTCCCACCTCAACCTCTTACCAGTCTGGGGACTTGAACTGGCGACCCACTGGTTACAAGTTCACTTCACAAACCACTAGGACACCACTGCCCAAAATAATAATAATGATATCATAAAAATAATGAATCATAATAATGATAAATAATAAAGGTCAAGTGATAGCAGTTATTAGTAATCAAACAGACTGATAACCAATATTTAGAACTGATATACATTTTCAGTAAAAACAAACATAAAGAGAGGTGGCTGCATTAGAGCCAAAGTAGCACATTTTTAAAAATAATTTATTTTTATTGGGAACTGATTAAGCCTTTGAAACCCTAAAAATAACTATTTGCACCAGATTTTGATAATTGGTGCAACCAAGAAGTCTTTAGTGACAGAAATTCGTCGTGGTTGTTTCCATAGAGGTGCATGATTGTATACTGCAGTGAAAAATGAGCCCAAAAAATATATAGAAACACTGATAATTGGAAAAATGCTGAATATCGGATCTGACCCCTAAAAAATAATCCTAAACATTGATTTAGCAGTGCATTAAAGATGAGTTTACCCTCTCTCCAATCTCAGTTTGGTCTCCAAAAGGCAGCAGGTCGATGTCTGGCTGCAGAGAGCAGGCGTCGATCACAGCTTTGTACCTGAAAAACACAACATGAGCATAAACGAATAACAAACAAACCACTCCTGATATGTGCTGTTGTAGTGTCTTTACCTCTGTTTGTTGAAAGGGCTGCCAAAGGTGATGTTTTCCTCCACTGTGGCGTTGAGCAGCCAGGACTTCTGGGCAGCGTAGGCCACGGAGTATCTGTTCTTGCTGGGTGCATCATGGGAAATAGAGGCAAACAGCAGGTGAGAACTACAGGTCCTGTATTCATAAAGCTTTAAAGAGCAGGAATACTGATCGCTGGTCAGTTTCATGACCACTACAGATGATTCCTTCCAGTGATATTTACTTTGTTTTCTATGTAGATCATGAAGTAGACAATAATTTGGTGGTTAAATCCTTTAATTATGAAATATAAGATTAATTTCAGGAGAAAAACTGTTCATTTTATGGGTTTTAACACAAGTTTGTAACTGTTTTTCAGGAAGACAGTCACAATTTATGTATTTTGTGCACAATTCACATGATAAGAATGAAATACCAACCACTTGCATTGTGGTAACTCAAAGTATCATTGACTTTATGGTCAATCGCTTGCAAGAATTGGGTTTATGTTGTTAAACTGGCAGTCTTTATTAATATTAACAATTTTTATACATGGTATCTTAATGGACTTGAGCTGTGTATCCATCTTTAATCAATAAGATAACTGGTTTTTACTGCTTTTACTCTTTCATCACGTACCCCCATCACCTATTTCCTATTTCAAGTGTCTGCTTTGTACCAGCTGTAAGTTATTTTATATAAGAAGGATAATGAATGGGTTAATCTTCCATTTCTAAAACAGTAAAACTAACGTCAGATCAGTACTTCTGCTCTAATCAGCTTTATGAATGCGGCACCCAAACACCAAACATAAAAAAACAGAGGAAGAGAGGGAGGATTATGTTTGGAAAAGCTGTCAAACGCCACCGCAACACGAGGAACGGTTGGTCAGATATGATGGAAAGATATGGATCATGGATCGGGTTAATGGTGAGCTGCAAATGACCAACGAAGGCAACGACGAAATCACCAACAGCACCAGCTACAGCAACACAAACACGGATAAAAACGTCTACGAACAAGGACGACAACAACCACCGTGGCTCTGCTGGGAGTCTGACATGAGAGCAAGCTAGCTGAGGAAACCACAACAACTAAATGGTTTTGAAACATATTCCTAAGATAAGGTTGTGTGCTTTTGGTTATGTACAATGTGTGCATGCCAAACCAACTGTTTTTAAGAACTCTATACACCTACATTTTGGATACTCTGACGTAGAGAAGAAATGTAGGCATTGGTACTAAAGACTCTGAGTGTGATATGTATTGTATAAAATGACCTCTACATAGCAAAGCATCATTTGTTTATGACTCCCAGCATTAAAAGCACAAACCACTCCAGGATCACAGCACAAAACCAATGGTATCTTCAATGAAAGAAGAGCAATATGAAGGCTAGAAGACAGTACGGTCTAAAGGCTGCTGCTCCTGAACACACACATATTAACATGATGCCGCAGATTAGGACGGCAAATAACGATTATTTTATCTATCGATCAGAAAATATTGAAAAATGTCGATCAGTTTTTCCCAAAGCCCAAGACGACATTCTCAAATGCCTTGTTTTGTCCACAATAGGGATGGGAATTGATAAGATTTTTTCGATTGCAATTCCATTTTTGATTCTGTTTAACGATTCGGTTCTTTATCGATTCTCATTTGGAAAAAAGGAGAAACTTTTCCCGTGAAATGTAACCAAACTTTTGAGCGTTTGTGCCG
Source organism: Chromis chromis (assembly GCA_900302755.1). Lineage (NCBI taxonomy): Eukaryota > Metazoa > Chordata > Actinopteri > Pomacentridae > Chromis > Chromis chromis. The sequence goes on from OMNN01030579.1 coordinate 9,945, forward strand.
CTTGGGCGCCATGTTTCCTGCTGGCAGCACTGGTGAACGACGTCGCGTGGTGACGTCATTCACGATAAGGGAATCGTTTGACAATTGGCAAATGGTTCCAAGGAATTGAAACACTGGGAACCGGTTCTCAACAAGAACCGGCTTTCGATTCCCATCCCTAGTCCACAACCCAAAGATATTTTTCTTATTTTTATTGTTAAAGAAGTGGGAAGAAACCAGAAAATATTCAAATTTAAGAAGCTGGAATTAGAGAATTTAGATTTTCTTTACTTAAATAAATACTCAAACTGATGAACCAATTATCAAAAAAGCTGTTAATCCTTTAAGACCTGAGCCTCAAAATGTCCGCCTGGTCTTTTTTTCTTATTTTGATTACGAAAAGATAAGAAAATGTCCTGTGAGTGCTTGTGCCTATTTTTTCGTTGCCATTTACAGCCAATATAGTGTCATTACGGCAATTTTACGGTTTCATTCGGGGCACAAATGAATGAATGAAATTACCGTAATGACGTTACGTAATGACGTCGTAATGACGTCGAATAACGTTGTTGCACTTCACAGCCAATATAGTGTCATTACGGTAATTTTACGGTAATTTCATCCAGCAGATTCCTGGGGGGGCACGAATTAAATTACCGTAATGACACCATATTGGCTGTAAAGCGCAACGCCTCAGCTTTCAGAAACCGTTGGATTTTTTTTTCCGATAGCACAAACGGTGACATTTACGGTATTCCAAAGTGCGCTTGCCCAACTTAAAGGGTTAATTCATTTAAGAGTTGACAACTAATCGATTAATCAGTGCAGCTCTACTGCAGAAACCAAGACACTACACCATTATTAGGTTGAACTGTGAAGTCTTACAGTAACCAATAGTAAAACACAAGTTGAACTTTGCAACCTCAAGAGCACAGTTAAACTAATTTTACGTGCTAGCAAAATCCTGAAATAAAAACAGATAAAAGATATACATTATGAACTTCCCATCTCTTTTAAAGTGTACTTTTATTTAAATATTTCAGCTGTTTCTTTAAAATCATCTGCTCTTTCCTTTTGTGTTTTGTAAAGCATTTTGTGCATGAAAGATGCTCTATGAATATCGATCAGTCAGGCTTTATCTGTATGGCACTCTTCATACAAATACAGTGTAAAACAAAGAGCTTTACAGAGCAAAAGGTAAAGACAATAAATAGATAATTCTAAATATATATAGGACAAAAAAACCTCACTATGTACACTAATGAAGGACCAAGAAAACAGCACTGTAGTACTGTAGTGCATATGTATGTGTTCACGAACAACACAGCCTGACGAGAAAACCTTTGGTGCGACTAAACAGTACTTTTCACAATAACAACAAAAAATGGGAGTTAAAACTGATGAAAGAAACAGGAGGAGAAGGCGAATGAAGGGTCAAAGGGTCACTTCAGATCTGAAACAGAAAGCGGGAGACCGGAAGAAGAACCTCTACCTCCTGATGTCTTCGTCAGACTCTTCTGTCTCTGACCAACTGTCAAAGTCAGTCAGTGTGTTAGAATCAGCCTACTGCAATAAACGGTTTGTATGTTCATGTGAGCGAGTGGAAAAGTGGAATGGAAAAAAAGACGAGGCAGAAGCAGTAAACAGATAGAAAGACACAGGAAAGCTTTCTTTTTGTGAGAAAGTAGAGGAAGGAAAAAAGAGACAAACATGAAAACAAACGGAAGATCTATGTTTCCATGACAGTGAAGCCATGATGTTAGCCTGCCAAGTGTTAATCGAATTAACCTTCCCACCCAGGAAAGAAGGGCCATGTAAGTGATGCAGTCATGGTCTGTCTGTGATAATTAGGTTTGGTGGCTTCTTAGACAATGATGTCTCATATTTTACGCGTCTGAGGGTGTGTGAGTGTAAATGTAAAGTAAGTAAACGCATTCATTAAGCCATAATAGAATGAGTCCTTATACAAATATATTATCTGCAGGAAAAGGTGTTTGAACAGACAGCTAGACCAAAGTTTATTTAACAAATAGATATGGCTCCAGTGACCAGAGCAGAAACTTCACTGAACAGAAGAATGACAACTGTCCTTAAAACAGTGCCCTATCTTTGCCTAATTGCAGATAGGTTCGCAGTAGGTGGTATAATATCTTAGAGTCCCATCTGTTCATGGGCATCATGTTGAACCAAGTTGAATTAGCTGTTTATTACAATTCTCTACTATCAATCTCACCGAACAGCTTCAGGATGAACCGAAACGCTGCATCCATCCAGTCACTGCCTAAATGTGAAAGCTGTTGTGCATTATTATAGTTTATTATAAATGACAGATCACTTACTGGCTACATTGGCCAGGAGGTCAATGTGTCAGAACTTATTTAAACTCTGGGTGTTTTTCTGACTACTGGAATGTCTTTGAAGAACTGAGCCCACGACAGATAGAAAGTGTCTCTGAAACAAACATCAGCACAGCCAAAGAAGCAAAAATTATCTTGGAAACCATCATCTGTGGTTTACTGCTCTGGATGCTGAACTGAGAGCTTCACCAGTGGACATTAAGAACCACAGGTGAACATGCTGATGCTGATTTCTGACACGTTCTCATCTGTTCTGGGCATTTGGCTGCATTTCACTGCAGGTTTACCTAAACTTGAGATAAGCCACTGTAAGTAAGACAAGTCATCTAAACAGCTAAATCTGAAAGTTGATGGCAATGTTTTAGAAAGAAGAGACCAAAGAGAAAGTACCTTATGTTCCCCTCGTTGATCATCTCACTATCAGGCAGCCTGATGTGGCAAGAAGGCAGGAGGTAAAGTGATAGAAACCACACATACATCCAGAGATGCATTCAGAGGTTAGTGTGCAGAAACAGATGCAATCCAAGAGTTTAATGCACATGGTAAACGAAGATATGTGCAGATAGATTGGAAAAAGATTTTAGGTCAGGTTTCAGCAATGAAAAAAAGTCTTTCAAAAACATTAGAAAAGAAAAACTGAGGTAAATAATTCAGCCTAATTAAAGACATGTGCTCTCTGCATGCATTACAAATGACAAATTCTATTCATCAAACCTATCTCTTGAGTGTCCATGTGCATAAAAACCAATTCTTTTCCTTGGCAAACCTCAAAAATGCACTATAATCGTGCAACTAGCATTAAAGAGTATCTACAAACATTTCTCTTTGGCATTACAGTAACAATTTCCAGTCATTGCTGCCTCACTAATGCGAAAGCAAAATACTGCACCAATGGCATTCAGATTGGAAGGTATCCAACTAACCTACACCCTTTGGTGAGGCAGTAAAAGCATAAAACTGTCAGGATATTATAGGGATATTTCTTTAATATGGGGCTTTATCGGGTAATTATAGTATTTTATAGTCACCCAAAAACATTATTATTGGTTTAACAACAAAAACAATCATTTTATCTTGTAAAAAAGAGGAGCGGCTATTCTGCTGTGTGACTTTGGTGTTTTAACATGTTACTTTGGATTCCAACTCTGTCATGGTGCCCCTTTACTAGCTAAACTCCCACGATGATGTTTGCTACAATAATAAACACTAAGAGGCTCCACCTGGTGGCGCAACCAGGTACTACGGCTTATATACAATACTTAAAGAGTGTATTATCCAGGAAAATGGTATCATGTACCAGCAGATATTAAAAATTAAATGAGTAAAACCTTGAATCTGAGATTCCCGATAATTATATTTATTATTAAAGAAAACGGACAAATGTGTAGCATTTATATGTCACATCCTGTGATAAAAGACCTTCGAGTAGAATAAACCTGTATTTCCTTGCTCTAAGCTCCACCCAAAGCCTGCATTTAAGGAATTTAAAGAGCCTCCATGATGGCAGACGGAGGAAGTAAAGAAGAACTTGGGCACAAGGGCCTCCATGACAATTCGAAGCCACTGTTATTGACTGTGAACAAAGATAGACATTCGAGAAACTGCAGGTTTTCGCACTTCATTTTTCAGCCTTGAGGGTTGAGAGACACCCAGTTCTTTCCGCAGACACCAGTTCGTGCAGTAAATGCAAGTAGTTTCGTATAATTTCATCAGTGGGTCAAAGGCTTATCATTGTGTTACCTCATTTGGTGATAGATATTGACTGAAAATCTTCAAAAATTGCCACTTTAAGGTGAGAAACTACTGTTCTCAACTAGTTTGGGTTATAAGTAACACATCAGTAAATTCTTGCAAATTAAATGAGCCACGCTGTTCTATAAAGTGTCGTTGAAACGTCTTACTTGCTCCAGTAGACTCTTCCTTCAATGGCTTGCATCTCTCCAAGCATGGCCAGCAGCAGGGAGGATTTCCCACAACCCACCTGGCCCACAATCATGGTCAGCTGACCTGAGATAGAAACAAATGAAAAGGTGGAAAAGGTTGTCTGTGAAGGTTCTCAGTCATCCAGGTCATGGTTATCCTCGTAGTTTCAATCGTAGCATCTGGACTTGGTTAGCTCAAAGACGTTCCACCTTCATCCAAGAGGCTTCATCAGTTCTAAACTGACTGGTTGGGAGTTCCAGGTTTTAGACTCTTCAGGATCCATTAACACTATTGAAACTCCAGTCTGCTGGGTGAGTGTTGCCCCTCCCCTCATTATGCGAGTCGTTAGGTCCTTCCCTCTCACAATGGGGTTTGTTAGGTCCCGTTGTGGCCAGGTGTGAATGGAGTCATCAACACTATTGAAGCTCCAGTCTGCTGGGTGAGTGTTGCCCCTCCCTCATTATGCGAGTCGTTACGTCATTCCCTCTCACAATGGGGTTCGTTAGTCCCCTTTGTGGCCAGGTGTGAATGCAGCCATTAACACGATTGAAACTCTAGTCTGCT
>OMNN01030595.1:6828-19374 GCA_900302755.1 Chromis chromis
ACATACAGTACATTCTGTATCAGTATTAAGGTATTGCTTCTCAAAAGCAAAAATAATCATTCTTTTTAAGCTTAAAGGGGCCCTGTGGAGTTTCTTGTAACCTAACAAAGGTTACGCTTACTATTACTTAAGCATAGCTTTAATTTTAATTTCATCATAAGTGTGCTGTGCATAAACCTGAGATCTAACACATGTGTCAAGAGCATGTTTCTTCTTCCTCTTCCCTGCCTTTGTTGGCTTTTTTGTAGCATATCTTGACATGTAGGTGCATCCTTGTACAACTGCATGAGAAAAAAGAAAACTGGGACAAACAGCTCCACAGTGCTACTAGATGTCTAAAACCTCAAAGGGAACCTTTAAGAGACAGACAAAAGCACTGCAATTGCAAACATTTTGTTTCTAAGCATAGTATTGAGGTCTTCCTGTCCACTCACAGGAAGAATGTTTTTATGAAGTCCATAATGAAACACCAAAGTTATTTTTGTTATTTCAATTACAAAAGGAGAAAATAAAAACTAAATTACCGTGTATGTACTTAAAGTCTACATTTAAAATTGATATGTAAGACTGATCATTATCCTCCCCCTCCTCTATCGCTTCTGGCTGAAATTACACATCTGTTCTCAAAATGACATGTCTTCATCTCTGTTGTGTGCCCAGCATGTTTAAATACATTTCTGCTGGTACAGACACGGTGATCGACTGACATTCAGTAGAGATGACGTGCATCTCCTCAGTTTGATGTGTCTGATGTCTGCCTCTAGCAGCTGCTCAATCAGTCAATCAACATGTACTAAAACTAATTTCCACCCACTGCTGTACCATGAGTTATAAAGGGCAGGAAGCTGATCGCATATAGAATGTTTACTGTATGTCAGGCTTCCCTTACAAACTGAACAAGTCCAAGTATAAAAGATTTCTTGCACATAATGTGTTCAGTTTTATTATGTAGCATGGCTTGTAAGGCTGGGAAGTTATACGAAAGTGTATTCAGCATCACCCTCAGATCCACAAATTGTTCACAAAACTTATCTCTCCCAACATCCATTGGGATATTGGAAAACAGCGCCCAGGGAGTTTTATCAGTGCAACTCTAATTTAAACTCATGCTGTGTACCCAAACCTTGTTCAGACCTACTGAACTTTCGTGAAGATCTCAAAGTTTCCAAACACACCAAATATATCAGGATGAATATAGTCAAAATGTGGTAGCAGTTGTGCAGAATATATCTGTTTCTATTTGATGTTTGATGCATTCATAAAACACACATCAAACACGTGTTCTAATGAGATATTATTTGTAACCATAAACCTTTATATAACGGGAAAAGGGGAAAAACTGCATGTTACTGAGTTAAATTGACGTCTCAAAAAGTCTTTACTATGGAAAAGCCAAGTGTTGAATATCTGCCCCTGTCGCATTTATAAATATCTTGACAGTGTCTGCTTGACGCCATATGTCCACCATCATAAAAAGCCGAGTGCAGCCTGCGTTTGCTGCACCTCCTTCAGTGACACTCAGAGAGCATTAGGCACGGATTATTAAGAGAGGAATGTAAGAGCGCTCCATCGCTAAAAGATGTTGAGCATCCTCTGCTGCTGCGTTAAACCCTTAAGTTATTATGACGTTTATACTTGTGTGTCTTTAGGCAATAAGAGAAAATGGTTTCCTTAGCCTTTATCATCATATTTATCATATAGAGGTGAGGAATATATAAGAAGGCCTTCCATAGTTTTTTTTTTTTTTCTAAAATGGGATTTTCAATTGCATTTGGGGGAGGCATACTGTGAGTTTGTCTTTTGTGGATGGTGGCTGGTAAAGTGCAACATTAGCTGAGCATGAGTTGTAATAGCAGGATAATGGCCTGCTGAATCGGCATTTTATCAAGATTGTTTTGAGGTTTTTTGTAAATCATTAAACCATTGATTAAGCACTGTTTTGTATACACTTAGGTAGTTTATTTTAATGTCCCCAACCTAAGGGACAAGCCTTTGTAAGATGATTAATGGAAAAAACAATGCATCAATAATTTGACCTCGTGTCACACAGTTTGGGAAAAATGTAATCAATAAGCATGTTCTCTCTCTCTTACTTCCAGCGATCGTGGTGGCAGCGTTTGGAGTCTGCTGGGCGCCCTTCCACATCGAGCGGCTCCTGTGGAGTTCTATCAGCCAGTGGACCGACCTGATGCACAACATTTATCAGTATGTCCACATCCTGTCGGGCGTCTTCTTCTACCTCAGCTCTGCAGTCAACCCTATCATCTACAGCCTGCTCTCCACACGATTCAGGGAGTGTTTCCGGGAACTCGTGTGCTCCCGAACGGAGGACAGCAGCTCTGTCAAAGACTCCCCACCTTTCCCTAAGATTTTACTGGAACCCTCTATGTCGAGTTCCAGAGCTCAGGCCGAGGGTAAAGATTCCAATTCTTTCATTCCTTTGCTGTCTCCTAACATGACATTGAGTATTGACACCTGCAAGACCTCAGTGTTCTGAGACTGGATTCAAATAAGCTGAAGCAGAACCACTTTAAAGTAACAGGTTGACATTTTGGGACGGGTGTTTATTTGCTTTCTTGCGAACAGGCCATAATTTCTATATGGTAAACATCAAGCTGCTACCATGAGACAGCTAGATTAGCTTAGCATATAGACTAGAAACAGAGGGAAATCGTTGGGGTTCATTCCAATACCTATACAACTATACAGTATAGCATACCAGAGAAATATTCAGTATGTTCCTATACATAGAGTGCCAAAAATACAAGGATGTCCTACTACATCGTCGCTTTTGGAGTATGGGTCATCCTGACCCACAATCCTCTGTGAAAACAAAAGTCACAATGTCTTGTGAAAAGTATTAACACGTATAAATAAGGTTAAGCTGCCAAAATCAATATATGAGCAAGATAGTCAAAGCTTAAGGTGTGTTACTATGACTAAGTTGTACGTCCCCCATGCATACTGCATGAAACAGTACATATTTTGTACACAGCCTTAGCCTGGCTCTATCCAGAGGTAATAAAAGTGACTTACCTGCATGTCTTATTAAAGCTGCAGGAGGCAGAAAGCTGAAGAAGGCAAAACTTGCCTGTATCTGAAAACGTGTAGCCCCCTCCTGCAGATCTTCCCTCAGCCCTCCCACCACATGACACACATATCAAACTAAAAGGACACACTGACTTCAAACCCCACCTCCAGATTGAAGGTCTACCATGTAACCCACTACACCACCATATTGTTGTGTCACTGCAAACTTTGTTGCTATTTATGCTGTCTCATGAGACTGCTGAGAGACCCCATGGTAGATCTTCTGAAGCCTGAAAACCAGCCAGTGGGAGGTGAAGTAGTCTAGTTTCTTGAATTGCATTATACTGAAAGGTTAGTGTGAAATTTTGCCTAATGATGCCAAAAAAACTGCCTACCTCAGCTTTAATACATTGATGTTGGGGCCTTGAAGTTTTTATACTTCATTATATAGATTAAGCACACTTAATATTATTTATTAACAAAGCTTTAAGGGTGCTGAAAGGCAGATTTTTTTTTACCTTCAGGCAGAGCAAGACTTGCTGTTCCCTGCTATTTACAGTCTTAAAGCTAAGCTACACTTACTGTCTCCATGCTGCAGCTCATATTTAACAGTAATATTCTCATATAATCCTCGCAAAGGAAGTGAATAAGCATATTTCCCAAAATGTTGAGCTGTCCTCTTACTTATTACACGTCATTAAAGAGCTTGTATGTAGTGTTTTTTTTTAATCTTTCGTTGCTGTGGATAATATTGTTCAACAGTGCCTGCATATTCCACCTGCCGTCTTATTCTGTAAACTGCCACATGCCTTAGGGGGTGAATCCATTGTGGAAGTGGGACAATCAAATCTGATCCGAATGATGACATTGTTGTACTTGATCATTTTTGTTCTTATTTGGAAATCAATGTGTTGCCGTGCAGCAAAAAAGCACATATTTCTCAGTGTTTCAGTGGAACTTGTTAAAGAATGTAATGCTTCGCCGTGAGCTCGTCCTAATCTTGTTTGGTCTCTTGTTGCATGGCCAGCCATCATGTACATGATTTGAATGACTGGTAAGCTCTTGTTCCCTGTGATTGCAAAGATGAAAGCTGGTTATTGTTATTGTGCAGTGCCTAATTTAAAAACTACACAAATAAATGTTGAGCTGTCCAAAGGTGGCTATTATTTTTTGACCTCTGTTAATGCCTGGTAACATTTGATTAGAGTTGTGTTACTTTGATGACTGGAACATGAATGTGTCATAATGCTGAAGAGTATTATTCATCGTCATGAATGCATTTTGTCATTATTCCTTTTCTTAAGTCAGCTTAAACCTCATCTGATACCCAAATAAGAAGAATCCACAATAGCAGAGAACCAATGCATGGTATAATTTGCATGTTTGTACAGTTGTGTTCCAGTATAGCTTAGTGCACTGCATGACTCAAATGTTTTTTTTTTCCTCTCCACCAGCCATCAGAATAAGCTTTAATCTGTCGCACTGCATAGCAGGATGCCAGCTTCGATATTTCATCCATAGCCGAATGAAGTGGATACAGTAGGCAGCTTTGCATTCCCTCGATTTCACTCGCCACGTTGCATTCTCAAAACATTTTCAGTGCCTTTTCCATTTCCATGACATCTTCAAGCGGCTGTCTAGTACAAAAGGTAAAACATCACTCTCTGCATTATGAGGGTTATTATTGTTCCCTTAAATGTGTCATTTTCCTGCAGCAGTCAGAGCAGTGTATAATTCACAGTCCATTTTTAGGGGTTACGCAGCAAAAAATCACTCAGGCAACCCGAAGCCTCCCTGCTGCTAATCGCCTCTTATTGTGGAGCCCAGATCAATTAGCATTTCAGTCACACAAGAGTGCAAGACTGTTGACTTTACATCATCCGTTCCATTTAATAAGTGATATTCATGTTTGCCATGACAATGCCTTGTCGCTACCTGCCACAAGTAGAGTAACACAAAGAAATGTAATCTATTTTTTTCCACCAGTGGAAGATGAATAAAGGTTTTATCCAACTGAAATCACAGTTCAAGAGTTGAGATGAAAATGTATGTAAATATGAATGGAAATGACCACAACAGGAGCTGCTCTGCTGTTATCTCTGATGAAAAACCAAGCACTGAAAAACATATGACAATCTGAGAGTGATTTAAATGAAGGCAGGAAAAACACAAGCACTGCATCACCACAATGTGAATGTTCAAGTTCAGAGGCGTAATGAAGGAGGAGGACATTCAGATAAATCATTCAGCAGAGAAATTAATTCATTTTCTATATAAGACATTATACAGCTGGATGAATGCAATGCTGTCCTTCTCTGCGCTCCCCGTAAATCAAGAGCACAATCCAATCTGGTTCTGCCAGAGTCACCCCAACTTTTTCAGTCAGTCTTTCAATATTCACGGCATCCTCAGAAATACCAAGGACACACTGTTTGTCTTTGGGCCTCAGCATTGCTGCAGTTCAGCTGGAGAAGGTTGGCCGGCGGGCTATTCGGACCACATTATACGTATTCAGGCCTGGTGCATCAAAACCAGGGGACAACCCCTGCTTATTAAATATGTAAAAGTTAAATAATTGGCCATCTTGGGCTTCCAGCGATACAGAGGCCGTGCCCACTCGCAAAACACACGGGTACTCTTTTTCAAACACCACTCTAAACACTCGCTCCACCAGGTAGTTGAGCTTTATTGTCCTGTACTTCTCTGGGATCAGCTCTTCAATCTGAGGACCAAACTGCTGCATGATCAGAACTCCGTCTGGCCCCACTTTGATCTCATAGAAGGTAATGTTGCCGTATGTGAAAAAGCCGATGTAAGGATCTGGATCTGGGGGAGAAATTAGGATCTTCTTTGCACCCCTGAAGGCCTTCTCTACAGCCGGGATTATGTAGTTGTAGGCTTTTGTAACCACATCCTGGTTTTGAGACCGGCTGCCAGCCATGAGCACCACCAGGCCTAGCTTCAGTCTGGGCACTAGGGAGAAAGTGGCAGAGTAGCCATCCAGATCACCATCTTTACGCACCACCTCGTAGCCCATCAGCTCGTTCACCTCCCACGGTGTCCCAGTACGGTTGGCAAAGTAGTCCTTATCGCACCTGAAGAGTGGAGTCAGCATGATCTTTACGGAGTCTGGCTCCAGCAGCTTGCGGTGATAAGCCCCCAGCAGCATCATGGCCAGCTTGGCCAAGTCTGCAGCCGTGGAGAACATCTGACCAGAAGGCCGGTACCAGCCCAGGTCATAGAGCGGGGCAGGCTTTCCATTGGAGTACACTCCCACGGCCATCTGGCTTTGCAGCCCTGGGCTGATGTCGAAGCCGGTGTCTTCCATCCCCAACCGGTCCAGTATGTTGTCAGTGATCCATCTCTGGTATTCAACTCCGGCGACTCGCTCTGCCATCACATGAGCGAGCAGAGAGAAGGCAAGGTTACTGTAGTGACATCTGGAAGGAAGCAAATCAAAGGGATGGAGAGAGTTTTTATAAAAGTGACAGAACACCATGCGCGCTCACACCTACGTGGACACCTACGGACAATTTTAGAACCATCAATTAATCTCAGCATGTCTTTGGCCTGTGGCAGGAAGAGCAGGCACAGGGAGAACATGCAAACTCCACATGGAAAGATTTGAGCCCAGGACCTTCCAGCTGTTAGGCAGCAGAACTAGCCACTGCCCCACCGTGCTGCCCATGTCACCTCCCCAGCAGGTTTTAAAAAAAGCACAGTGTGAAATATTAAAATTAATTTGAAGAAACCTATTCACCTAAAGGTCAGATATTTTGCCAGTCAGTGTAATATAAAAAGGCAGGTGAAGTATGTCTAGAGGAAGCCAATTAGATTTGACATTTAATTACAAGCACCTCAGGTAAGATTAGAGCAGCTTTTAGTGGGATGTGTTATAAGTTAACTATTAATTCACTATTAATTAATCATAAGTGAAATACTGAAAACATTAGATTGCAGTCCTAAAATGCCAGTAATGTAAGAAAACAGTAAAAATGTACACATTAAAACAGTAACGTCAACACAGCAAAGCAAATCTTACTTGGTGCCTGGATCTGCAACAAGGACGTCGTCTTGAAGCAGATTAATTGCAGACTGGGTTTTTCCTTTCCAAAGCAGATTTGTGGCCCGCAGTCTCCTGGGCAGACCTGGATCATCCCACAGTGAAACAGCGTTAAATAAATAATCAGCATAAAGTCAATTATATTCATATTCATTAGACATATCTTTCTCTTTTCTCTTTCCTTCTCAAAAAATGTCTCTTCCCTATTTCAGACTGATTGTTCTTTCATTTGTTCTCCAAACATGATTATTATCTTCAGCTTCCATACTTTGATGACAAACTAAGGATTTTTGAAGACCAATTATTCTTCTTGCTGCAGACGTTTGTCTCATCTTTTATTTTAATTTATCACACAAACTGAAACATTACAAACTGAGACGTTCTTCAGATAAACAGGTGCTTGTTTGTGCATGACCACTATTCTCTTTGTGCTGAACATGAACAGCTTCACTTCTGAATGTTAAATATCTTTACTGCATGTTTCCCCCTGTAACTACATGGCTGTGCATATCAAGTCATGTCTTGTGACAAATGCAAAGAAAAACATTGTTTCATCCTTATCCAGCAGAGGGTTTAAAAGGGCCATAACTAAGTGGTTCATTATTTCCATTATGATTCATTATTTACTCTCCCCTACTTTACTTTCTCTATTAATTGATGGGTTGTTTGGCCTATAAAATGTTAGAAAACAGTAGTAAAATGCCTACTACAGTTTCCTTAATCCAAAGGGGACTTTTTCAAATAACTTTTTTGTCCAGCCAACAGTTTAAAATCCAGGGATTTATATTAGAGCCACTCGATTACATGGTAGAGTGACAGTTTCTCCAGCCTGAGAAGCCTTAACCTTTAAATGTTTGCCATTTGTAGACCAAACAGAGACATTACTCCAGTCCTAGAAACGTTACATTGGTTACCCATCTGCCACAGAATTCATTTTAAAATTCTTCTATTGGTTTTTAAATCACTACATGGTCTTGCTCCATGTCATCTGTCTGACATAGTCAAGGTATATGTGCCTGCCAGGTCCCTCAGATCCTCTGACTCAAACCTGACTGTCCCAGAGGTCAGAACTAAAAGGCTCAGAGAGGCTGCCTTTGCTTATTATGCCCCCAAACTATGGAACAGTCTGCCAGAGAGTCTTAGGGGCTCTAAATCTGTTGAAACCTTCAAATCTCAAGACACACATTTTTACCACTGCTTTCTCCTGAAGTGTGGGTTAGGACTAGGGTGTCTTATCTGGTTTATCTTGCAATTTTAACTTTCATTTTATGGTATTATTTCATCCCTTGCTTTTATTGTTTTAAATGTCTCAATTATTTTTCTCTTTTATGTACAGCACTCTGTGTTGCATTTTGTGCTATACAAATAAAGCTATTATTATTATTTAAAATGATTAACTGATTATGTAAATAATAATTGGCAGATCTTCTGATGAGTTTGACTCATCTGTTCATGAACTATTTGTTTCAGCTCTAAAAAGAATTAATAAAATGTAATCTCTGGAAATGCTGTCACGCTAAAGTCCATCAGCAAGAGTAAAAACTGTATCAGAAAATCTCTTTATACTTTTTTTTCAAGTCTTTGCTTTTAAGCTGAGTTGGCTCACGAGGGTACAACTATGCCTATATTCATTGATGCCTATAATTCTAAATAAAACATATCCACAGCCCAATCTTTTGGTAATTAGTTGATAGAACAGATTGCGTCTTGTGTCATAGCTTGGCTATAACAAGACAGAGCTGTCTGAATTTCCAGGACATTGTTTTATTGATTCACTGTGATCTGCTGTATCTGTACCTGAGAGCTGGCTGGCCATCCTGCGCAGGGTGACATAGGAGGAGCGGATCTGAACCTCGCCACTGTCCAGAAATATCAGGCCATCTGTCACATACTTCAGCTCTGAGTCTCGACTCTTCCCCAGCGGGTTTTTAATGGTGAAGTTGTCCACGTATTTCTCCAGAGGATCATCTAGGGAGCCGATCTTGCCATCCTCCCACAGTCTGTACAGCATCAGCGTCGGGAAAATTTTGGAGAGGCTGGCAATCCTGAAAGACAGAGCATTGCAATGGTTTTACAATCTGGCAGGAAATATAAATAAATATGTCAATAGTTCTTTTATGATATCACACTGATGCAGTTTTATTCACTTGCTTGTCTTCCTGTTTCATCTTTTACCCTCTGCCAGGACGAAAGAATTCAGAATGAACCAACCTAATTCAATAGAAATGACAAAGTAAGTAAACTATGCTGAGCCAAATTAAAATACATTTAATGCTAGCATAGCCATTATACATGTTCTCCAGTAGGAACATGCAAAAATAATTTGATGCATTATATATCTGAATCCATTAATATACAGTGTTTTAATCAGTGGAGCTGATTCAGACTCCTATAGGAACAATTTACTGCTGTAGGAAACTCTATATCCTTTTTTTTGCTGAGAGTTAGTAGAAAAGATTGACAATACTCTCATAACTGCAGGCCAAGTATGAAGCAACTGACAGCAGCTAGATCATTTAGCTTGGTGTACATATTGGAAATAAAATCCACCAACCAGCACCTTTAAAAGAACAACAACAACAACAAAAAACATCTTTCATAGTGTTAGTTTTGTGTAAAAAATGATAAACTGTGGTTTAATGGGGGGTTGTTATGTGCCACAATATTTTCTTTGTCAGGCTCAGTAACTTTGGCTGGCTGCTCCAGGAAAGTAAATAGGCATGTTTTTCAAAATGTGAAATTATTTCTTTAAAAATGGACTGATTATACACAAGGAATAACCCATTACACTTTGGTGCTGATTCAGGTCATGTTCTTTAAAACTGTGTGTGTCCTTATAGTTTGATCTGTGGATTTTGAGTAGTGTGCAGAAGCAGACCCTTCATAAAGACTGTACAGATATGGAGTGATGAGGCCATTGCATCAATACAGCATTGCTTTCACATCACGGACTGGGGTGTTTTCTCTGAGGGATCTGACCTGGAGGGTTACACCTCTGCTGTCCTGGACTACATTCATTTTTGCACAGATGTCGTACAGCCTACCAAAACCATCAGGGTGTTTCCAAATCAGAAGATGCTCAAAGCCAGAGACGCCGCCTACAGGTCAGGGGACCAGCTAGAATACAAAGCTGCCCAGAAGAACCTGGCAAAGGGCATCAGAGAAGCCGAGGGCAGGTACAGGCAGCAAATAGAGGGCCACTTTGCCAATCACAACTCCCGCAGCATGTGGAGAGGAATTAAATCCCTGACTGACTATAAAAACAACACCACGCAGATCAGTCAGGACAAGGATCTCCCCGACACCCTGGATCTCTTCTTTGCTCGCTAAGCAGCGGGGAAGAGCCCAGGCTGCTGAAAGAATCCAGCCTGAGGAGGAGCTGACAATCATCTTCCAGCAGCACCAGGTGAGATCTACCCTGAAACGGTTTGACATCATCAAAGCAGCTGGAACAGATGGGGTGGCAGGCCGCCTACTGAAGACCTGCGCTGACCAGCTGACTGGGGTGTTCACCCCTCTCCCTACAACACGCTGCAGTCCCCACCTGCCTCAAACGGACTACTATTGTTCCTGTGCCCAAAAGGCCTGCTGTCACAACCCTCAATAACTACCGCCCAGTTGCCCTCACCCCGGTCATTATGAAGTGCTTTGAGAAGATGGTGTTAGCACACATTAAAAACAGCACCCCTGCAGACCTGGACAGCCATCAGTTTGCGTACCGGACAAACAGATCTACAGAGGATGCTGTCTCCATTGCACTTCACACAGCCCTGACCCACCTGGAGCAGCCAGACACATATGTCAGGATGCTCTTGGCAGACTTTAGCAGTGCATTCAATGCTGTAATTCCTCAAACTGGTCCATAAACTCACCAACCTCGGACTCTCCACCTCACTCTGTTTATGAATTATGGTCTTCCTGACCAACTGACCTCAGATTGTCAGGATGGGGAACCTGACATCTGGCACCATAACCATGAACACAGGCACACCACAGGGGTGTGTGCTCAGTCCTGCACTCTTCACTCTCTTCGACTGTGTCCCCACTCACTCCTCCAACACCCTGATAAAGTTTGCTGACGACACTACGGTGGTAGGCCTTATCAGGGACAACAACGAGACCTGGTACAGGGAGGAGGTCAAACACCTGACAGAGTGGTGTGTAGACAACGACCTGGTCCTCAATGCCACCAAAACCAAAGAGGAGGACCAGGAGAGTCTCACAGCCCCCACTACACATCAGCGGAGAAGAGGTGGAGAGGGTGGACTCAATCAGATTCCTTGGCACACACATCACCAAGGATCTGACATGGACATTACACACCCACATGAAAAAAGCCCAGCAGAGGATATTCTTCCTGAGGAAGCTGAAGCAGGCTGGTCTAGCTCCACAGCTGCTCTGGAATTTCTACAGAAGCACCATCGAGAGCATCCTCTGCCAGGGCTGCACAGTGTGGTACAGCAGCTGCACAGCAGGGGACAGGAAAGATCTGTCCCAGGTGGTGAAGACAGCACAGAGGATTGTAGGAGCTGAAATTCAGAGAAAAGCACAGGCCATCTGCAAGGACAACAGCCACCTGGGACTTTCCCTGTTTGTTCCTCTGCCGTCGGGGAAGAGGTACCGCACTATAAAGACATGGACTAATAGGCTGAGGAACAGCTTTTTCCCCAGAGCCGTAGCCTCCATCACATCACCCCACCCCGTCCCCCTCCCACAAACACAGACATCCAGTAACGGACTATAAACATGTGCAATAAATAATAGTCTGTTTACATATTTACAATTATTCTGCCTCACTAAGCATTAAGCGTTAAAAGCATTAAAAAAAGATAAACTAAATGTCCTGTACTCAAAAAAGGTTAAATCAAACAGAGACAGAACCACAAGACATACTTTTTCCCCCAGTATTATGGTTATATATTTGCTGACGTGCATAAAGGGGCAGAGTGTCACACATGAGCAGTGTTGGGCACGTTACTTTAAAAAAGTAATTAGTTATAGTTACTAGTTACTTCTCCCAAAAAGTAACTGCGTTAGTAACTGAATTACTCCACTATAAAAGTAATTAGTTACCAGGGAAAGTAACTAATGCGTTACTTTTTTAAAGTTTAAATATGTCTAAGAATTTGGATTTTTTTTTCTAAGCAGGTTTCACAAGCCCCACTAGTTACTACAAGCCACTAGTTACTACCAGCCACTAGTTACTACAAACCCCACCAGTTACTACAAGCCACTAGTTACTACAAGCCACTAGTTACTACAAGCCACTAGTTACTACAAGCTACCAGTTACTACAAGCCCCACTAGTTACTACCAGCCACTAGTTACTACAAGCCCCACTAGTTACTACCAGCCACTAGTTACTACAAGCCCCACTAGTTACTACCAGCCACTGGTTACTACCAGCCACTAGTTACTACCAGCCACTAGTTACTACAAGCCCAGATCGGAAG
>OMNN01030622.1:12256-22652 GCA_900302755.1 Chromis chromis
CCCCCCTCCCTCCCTGTTTTGATTTCTTTTGATTGATTGATTGATTGACTGTGTGTTTTATTGTCTCATCTCCCTGCACCAGTGCGCCATCGATTGTGCGTGTGAGAGCGTGTGTGTGTGTGTGTGTGTGTGAGAGAGAGAGAGAGAGAGAGAGAGAGAGAAAGAAAGTGAACATGGGGGGAAAAGGAAAAAGTATGATTTTGTTTGTGTGCATTTGCAACATGGTTTACGGCTTCAGCACTTGTCAAATGCTGCAGTTTCTAAGGAATAAAAAAACATGTACATCCTCAATGACTCGTCTTTATTCTTTTTTTAAATGTATGTAATGTCCTATAGTGAAAGGTCACAAAATGTATATTGGTTATCAATATAAATGTTGTGTTACTACAGTAATATTTTTTGAAGGCCTCTGCTGACCTCTGCTGGCTGCTGTAGTTACTACACTTTGCAGGCCTCCTATTTAATTTTATACACATATGATATCATGGGCATTGAACATGTTTCTGGTGAATCAAGTAAAGAGCTGAAGTAGCCAGCAGCTGTATTTTGGGTAGGAACATCTACCACTCTCTAAAAAGTCGTTCAAGGGAACTTTTCCCACCACTTGATTAAATGCAGAATTGCCAGATAATTTACTGATTTCAATAAACCTTTAAGTTCTAAACATTATTTTGATAGGATGGACTGAAGTAATAGTAATGGTAATTGCATTAACTTAACATTGTAATTTTAACTCAGATTTCTGTGTTAGCTGCTTTAAACTAAATGGAAATTGAGGAAACTTAATGATTTTTTTTCACCCTGAGTTCAAAATAATCAAGCTTCCTCCTTTATATTAACATACCTGGATAATTCCAGTTAAGACTTGTAATTAAAATTACATTTGAAGTGGAAAAGCTAAATCCCTCTAATTCAGCGTAGATTGTTGTCATTAAAAAACACAAGATTGATGCAAACTGTTGTATTCCTTTGTGGTGTTAAGCTCAAACATGTACATGCACTACATTATACAAGATAAATCTGGCTATTAACAGTGTAATAGTGATGTACATCATGGTCAGGTGGAGATTCTCCCAGTGACAGACTGATGCTACATCAGGTCTGTATCTGTTGAAATGGACAGCTGAGGACTGGATAACTAGAAACCTACAAGGATAAAAAATAATACGCCACAGTTGTCCCAAATAATTTGCATCACTACGACTACACATGAGGTCCCTGCAGTTTCTCCAGAGTTCATCCCTGTCCAGTCTGTCCACATCCAGCTCTGTGTAGTGGCAGCCAGTCCCCATTTCTCTCCCTCTTTCTCTTTCTCCTGCTCTCAGGTGGGGGTGAGGAACGCTGTGGTAATCAGGCAGGTGCTGGTGATTGGATTACCTGTGGTGGGGTGTGGTTGTCTCCTGACGTTCATCAGCCTCCCCATATATAATTGTAATAAAATAGTGTTTTATTATAACGTTTTGTCTGTCTGCGATTGAGCCTCTGACCCGCTCCGTAACAGTCAGCTAATCATGTGCAGTCTATAAAATCCTGTACATCAGGAACATCAGACACTTTGGTTCAAGTATTTCTCAAACGGCTGATCTGTTTTCTCCACAACAGTCCCTTCTTCTTTATCTTCTCAGTTTCCTGTCCGATCGACAGGCAGGAAGATATCCACCCTATTGGTGTTCACACTGTTTGGAGAATTTGATTTTATGTTATTGCTCAACAAAGAGGAGAATGGAGTTTAATGGAATTTATTTCATTTCATTCTCTGCCAGACTTTAAGAAACTGCAGGTTTTGCTGAGTACAACTGTCTTGTCAACTAAATGTAATTAAGACTGACTTTTTCTGACCTTTGCTTCATTGTGAAACTACACACAAAACACACAAAATGGATCAATGAATCCAACAGTTAACAGTCTTATGCTTTAACATGATCTCTGCCTCTCCCCACTTTCTTTACCCAGACAGTCAGGTGGACTACGGCTCCTTTAGTGACAAAACCAGTGGAGACCTTTAATGGAAGTGGAACCAGAGCAGATATTTCTAACTGTGCACACTGTTGGAACTCAACAGGCCACACTTTGCTGCGAGTCTAACAGGTTAGCTCTGGATACTGTTCTTTAAACATATCACAGACACTGAGGGAAACACTGGACTGAGACAAAGTGAGAGAGACACTGAAACAGATCAGTGCAAACTACAAAACATTATAGATGAATATGTACAGTGAGTGTTTCCTACATGAAGGAAGAAAGTCTGTAGTTTGTGAGCTGTGCATGTCGGCATGCTCAGATCCAGCATGAGGAAGTCTTCTCCTGGTAACCAGACTGATTAAAACCACAAAACTCTCCTTTCTCATCTTCCAATTCACAGCCAATGTACACCGGAGACAGAAATAGGGATGCTATTACAACCAGTCATGAACAATACTACATATTTAGAGAAACAATGGGCTCTAACTTGCAGTCAGCACACAGGAAAATGGCATTTTGTTATCTTACAGTGCAAACTAGTGAGAGATGTGCAACAAAAGGCATGCTGTGTTTCCACTTTTAGTCTGTTTTTCAACCTGACATGTGATCTCACTGGGGCAAAAAGTGTTTTCTTCCTTAGCATGGCATTAATGCCAGCCATTGATAGATTAAAAACAACCAAAATGTAACATTTACTGCTCGTTAAACATGCACCACAGGGGGAGAACACTGAAAACAAAAGTATCTGGTATTCATTTTTTACAGCACAATAAATGTCACGGGCTGCACCATCGGTCTTCATGTGACCAAGCTAAAGAAACTGTCTCCTCCCTGTCACAGTTCTACTCCAATCCAGGGTTCTCTGTTCATCACCATCCACCAGAGGTCCTCGGTGTTACTCTCCATGTCCAGTCTCCTGCCTGCTGCTCCCAGTTTATCATGACTTATACCAGCCTGTGTTTGGACTCTTGCTCCCCAAGTTTCTCTGTCTGCCTGGTCATACAGATTTGTGTTGGCTGTTTGTGTTTGTCCAATCTTAAGTGTGACAGTACATTCTGGCCAGCATGGACTCAGCAGACACAGGATTCCTCTGGAGTCAGAGGAGGTGAGTGACTGGAGGTTCTGCTCACAATCACTAAAGCTTGGGAGCATGTAGAGGATCATTTCATCAAAGCTCTGGCTCATGGAGATCCGGGGAAGATGAAAAGATTGTGACTAAAACCGTTAATCTCAGGAGGAGTGCGCAGGGCTCCCTGCATTAGTGAAGTAAACCCCAAAATAAGCCTGCAATAATGGCTGCAAGCAATAAGCATCCTCTCCAATCAGCCAGGAACAGTCCTGCTCCCTGGGTTGGTTAGCCACCATCATGCTAGCCTCCTGCGTGTTCCAGGTTCTGAGGCAACCAGCCCTCACCCAGGTAGTTAAGCTGAGCTTGCATCACCTGCATCCAGTTTCCCAGTTTACTGGTCTCCTACCTGCTAGCCATCTTGCTAAAGCTGGGTGTCCGGTCCCTCAGCTGCCCAACATAGTTTTTCCAGTGTTGCAGAAATCTCTGAGACTAGGAGGAAAGACACCTACAAGTATCTCTGTCCAAACACCTGTGGAAAAACATATTGCCGCTTCCATATTATTTGTCAAGTCCTGTTAGGTATAAAGTAAGGCCAGCTGTGCATAATTCACCACAAATCAAAGAAAATGAGTGTCAGACGTGGTGGATCCGGTGCATTAAAACATTACTGTGGCAATGCTTCATTCTGAGCAGAGGTGAAATGTTTCTTAGGTAATATGTGTTGTATACATACTGCAATATGCCCTGTAGTGTGGCTCCTGGGCAGCAGGGAAATGGGATCTAGATACACTGGCACTGCCTTGGATGTCTCTCAGTGAAGAGGAGACTGATTAATAATAAACTGAGGAAAGCGAACAGTTTTAGCCTGGAGAACTTTGTCAAAGATTGTCTGGATGTGATATCAATGGAACCAGCTCTTAATGGGTTTAATAATAGGCTCACTGGCACTGAAAGTCTAAAAGTTTAGAAAAATGCGTAACAAGGAGAATTACACATAATTATACACACCAAACCCAGGCCCTTGGGTGAGGATATCATAGGTTTACTATGTTTAAACTCCTACAGTGGATGTGCTGACATTTTACTTAGAAATAACTTGAGGTGAAGAAGGCAAAACCACTTTGTTTCAGTCAATGAATAAACTGAACAGTCTGACTCTGCTCTCCTATTAGATAGAAAGGTATGTCAAATCACAGAGCTGGAAAAAGCTCAAATATCACTTCCCAAAAACACATTCAAAGTAGAGGCAGTCAGATGATTCCTTCTGGCAATTACATTTGATTAGAAATTTATTTTCAGGACTAAAATCCCTGACAGGACTGTTGGGCTGAGAGGAAACATTATTCAGATTTCAGAACAGCCGACAGTTCATGGTGCCTCCTAAAGGCTGCTAGTGATCCCTGTAAGTCACCCACTGAAAATCAGAGAGCTGACTTCCAGAGAGAAGACTGTCTGTACATGGGGCATGGTACAGATATTAGTACCTCTTGGGGCAGTGGTGGTCTAGTGGTTTGTGAAGCCAACTTTTAACCGGTGGTTCGCCGGCTCGAGTCCCCAAGAGGTTGAGGTGGGAAAGTGAGAGCGACCGCTTATCCCAGTCACCACCACTGTGGGCCCTTGAGCAAGGCCCTTAACCCCTGACTGCTCCCCGGGCGCTGCACCGCGGCAGCCCACTGCTCCTAGTATGTATAGTTAAGGTTAACTTTGAATAGGATGGATCAATGCAGAGAAGGAATTTCCCCAAGGGGATCAATAAAGGTTAGATTGTTATTATTATTCAACAGGATAATGATCATAAGCACACGGCACCAAGGAGGGGTTCAAAAAGAAGAAAGGAGGAGTTATGGGATCTCCAAGTCAACATCCAAATATGATTATATTTGGTCCTTATTGGACAAACAAGAACTTAGCCTGCAGTTATCAATAATTTCTCACATCCTGGAAAACCATGTGACTGTTCTGATCTTATGAAAGAGCAGTGTTTAGATCAGCCCTGTTTTTGTCTACCCTGCTAGTTCCCTCAGTTCTTCTCATAGATTCATGATTAGACTTCTCCCTCGTGTTGATGTGATTATTTTTTTGTAACAACATAAATTCACTTTATTATATGTTTTATATTTTTGCTTCACTTTGGAGACAAAAGTGCCTCATTTGATTGACAGCTTCAAGTGCGTCCACGTCCAGATTTCAGTGGAGATCATTACTAAACATCTGTGAGAACTACTCCAGCAGCAGTGTCCCAGTCAGCTGAGGAGTCTGTCAGGGGCGCGACCTCCTCCGGATCCCCTGCGTACTTCAGTCCGTGAGGCTGTGAAAGGAGGACGGAGCTCTCCATCCATCCACAGCGGCAGACATGGCGGACCCGGCGGAGACCACTATCAAGGTGGTTTGTCGCTTCAGGCCGCTGAACAAGGTGGAGGTGGCCCGAGGAGACCAGTACATCCCCAAGTTTAAGGGCGAGGACTGTGTGATGATGGCGGTGAGTGTGTGGCACAACCGGTACGCTCACTGCTGTAGTAAATGATCAGGAAATGTGTAAGAACTCTGGGCTGTGTTCATTCTAAAGCAGATAGAAGTTGCTTTAAATCCTGGTTTCAAAATGCTTTCATTTCGAGTCACAAATTTCAGTGATCAAAACGTTCATTTAAATGTCAATGAGTTAAAGTCTGGTTGTACAGGAGGAACACTGGGCCAAACTAGATGAAACAATCCTGATAGTTTAACCTGATTGTGCTTGTCAGTGAAACCCTGGATAATTAACGATCAACACATTTTCTGATCAACTAGGAAAACGATTAAAGTGCGTGTGCAAAAGTTGTGTTTAAAAAAAAAGTTGGTGTTTATGTGCATTAAAATATGTTTTGGAATTGTTGTGCCTCCGCTGATATGTAAGTCATGTATATGAGGTCTTCTAGAGGATGACAAAGCCATGCGCAACTAAGTCCTTTGCGCTTTTACGCACGGACCTCTGGATGCAGTCTGGGGGCTTTCAGCATTTCAATCTGAGCTTATAAAGATGCTGTACTTAGTTTTGACTCAACTTTATCTGTTTCAGCTGCACGTTGTCAGCCTCAGTACCACTTTAAACTCAGTGCTAAGTTTAGCATGCTAATGTGTTTGCATGTTAGACCAATGGTAACATGCTGAAGCTGTCAGCTGATTCTGGTCCCTCCTATATATAAGCAGGTCCACACATCTATTACACCTTATACGTCTGTTAATGAATACACGTACAACTCTCGAAATCAGTCGGGAGGACACACAGGGCTTAAACTTATGCGATTAGGGGGGAAAGTGCTTGTCGAGATAGATAAATGAACGAGCAATTAAAAGCGTTTCCTAATGAAGCCAAGGGCGGTATATATGGATATATAAAAAAGAAAGAAAAAGAAATCAGGAGAGTGCAGGAATAAGGTGAATACATATGTCCCGCTGTGGCCACAGGGGATGTAGCTCAGTGGTAGAGCGCATGCTTTGCATGTATGAGGCCCCGGGTTCAATCCCCGGCATCTCCACACTTTATGTTATCTTGAATGTGCTAAATAAAGTATGTGTCTACAACTCATCAGACGTAAACGCAGCTGAACACGTGTGGGAGACTTTAGAGAAACGTACTGAACTGCACTCTCCATGAACATCAGTTAGATTAGATGTTTCTTTTTTTTAACATAAAAAAACAAGAAAAAAAACAGCATAACACGTGTTAGATCAGCTGTTTAGTGGTCTTCATGGTCATCTAAAAATAGGGAAATAACACTTTCTTTTAACCCTGAAGATTGAAAATGAAAAGAATCTTTGTTCAGCTTTGTTCAGAGGTGCTGACTCGCAGTCATAGGCCTACTTATAAGGGACTTCTGCAAGTGAAAATGTGTGGATGTACTTTTGCTGTAGCACTGCTCCGTGCAGAGCAGATGACAAGACTTACAACCATAGACAATGTTTTCCTTAGAAATTTAAAGGCCGCCGTATAGCTCGCTGAGTTAAGGCGTTACCGTGTGGGTGCAGGTCGCCAGCAGCGGTCATGAGTTTGCATCCGGTTCAAGACCCTTTGCTGCGTGTCACTCTCCTCTATACCCCCTTTCACCTTGTCTCTATCATTAAAAAATGTTAGTCCCAGTCTTGATTTGGGTCATTTTACACTTACTGTTTTAAACTTCATCAGTCAGCCTTTAATCTTTCAATTTCATGACACAACATGTTTTATTAAACAAGCTGCACAATTATGTAGTGCAGAAACGTTGAATGGATATCTGTGCTTGTTTGTATTAAGTCCCCCATGAACCGCCATTCACTTCACAGTACAGCTCTTCCAACTCAGAGCCCAGGAGTAATCTAATAAGTGGACCGTGCCGAGGCAGAGTGAACAGTTTATCTCAGTGACAGCAACCTGCGGGTCACTGCTCCTCAGCTAATGGCATCAACATGTTGCTTGTCTGCCAGCAGAGGCTAATGGTTGCAGCAATGTCTGAAAGCAGAGTCTGTGGTGAAATGGAAGGCTGGCAAAGGGAGTTTATTTCGTACCATGTCTTTTAATTGTGTTACTATGTGGAGGCAGTTCATATGTACAGTATATGTTGTTTGTACATTGCACTGCACCAATAAGATGACTCATTTATTACAGATGGGCCTCTGTCTGTTTGTGATTAGTGTCATTAGCATTATTATCTCTTCTTTGAGTTCATGTTATTACCTGTGTGTAGCAGCTGGTGGAGCAGTGGTGTAATGGCCTTGAGTCTCACTGATATTGTTGGGTTGTCTCAGAATTGCATATATCTGGATTTCTTCTTAGTCGGTCCAAACAGAAAAAAGTACAACACTGAATTTAGTAGTTTTAATCCTCGTTGTCCCTAGATTCAAGTCCCTAATAGTCTTGCCCTGCGGGACACCTGAAAATATCGTGTGGGTTCCCCTCATGCTGCCAAAACGGAGCTCTGGTGGTGTCCTGTCGTGTCTGACTGGGACAGTGGCTGCAGATTCTTTAGGTGCTCTGGGTTCCAGGGTGGCGCCTCCATAGATCAGGCTCGTTCCGGGACATTCAAGAGATGCTCAGCCGGATTGACTTAATGTCTTGGGCTCTTTGTCATGTTCCTGAAGTTGTTCTTGAGCACTTTTTTTTGGCCACATTGTCCTGCTAAGGGAGGCTGCTGCTATCAGGGAGTGCTAACATTGTGATTTAACCCTTTAAGACCTGAGCCTCAAAATGTCCGCCTGGTCTTTTTTTTCTTACTTTGATTACAAAAATGTAAGAAAATGTCCTGTGAGTGCTGGTGCCCATTTTTTCAGAAAAAAAAATTCTAAATCTGGTAGTTATTTACGATTTACTGGCTATTATAAGAGTTACGGTAATATCCAGCAGATTCCTGGGGAGCACGAATGAAATTACCGTAATGACACCATATTGGCTGTAAAGCGCAACGCCTCAGCTTTCAGAAACAGTCTGATTTTTTTCCCGATAGCACAAACGGTGACATATTTACAGTATTCCAAAGTGCGCTTACCCACACGTGTCGCCGATGACGCATTAGGACTTAAAGGGTTAAGTGTCTCATTTGCACATTCAACATATGCTGTGTTCTCCAACACCGCTGTGATACATAAAGCACATTGAGACTTGTTTTGTCTCCATAAGGAATCATGATGATCAATTAGTTCCAAGTATCTCAGATGACTGCATCAGTGTTGGTTTGATTTGCACTTTCTGGGTTTATCTTTGAACACATACTAAGAATGTAAATACATACGAAGGGACAAACAGAACCAGTGTGTGATTCTGAAAGGCTCAAATGTTTGTTGATCTATATTTTAAAGATATATTTGGCTTTTAATCAGGCAGTCTCAAGTGCAATCTTATATCATTTGTTAAGATACACAACATGAGAGTCTTGTGCAGCGTTCAGTGAGTGACATGGTTTTATCAGGAAATTAATTGCCTGTGATTTTTTGTTGATGATGTTGCATTTTAGAAGTATAAAGATCAGGCAATTTGGTTGCTCTTTTGAAGCATTTAGAAGCAAGGACACATTGTTTGGTTGTGATGGTTCTGCGCCTCACACATTGGACCTGAACATGTTAGCTTTAAAATTTGATTTGAAGGTGTTTAGTTGCAGCCTGTAGAAAAAAATGTACTGGTGGAGAAATACTTTTGCACAGAATGCTGACTGTTTTAGTAAACTGCATGTACAATAAATACTGTGCGCTCTGTTCAGTATTTTGTAAAAGTGGACTTTAAGCTTGAATATTTTTGCACAGTTGAACAGCGTTAATAAGCCTTTGCTTCTAAGTTTCTCTCTGAGCACTGCTGTCGTTCTCAGGTTGTGTGTTTGGTGAGTTGGTCAGACAACATTGCCGTTGTAGTTTACCAGAGCAGAGGTGCACATTGGGAAATAGCTCAGAAGTGACATGTGGTGTTTATGGGCTGCGTTTCAGTCAGGAACAGCTTCATTAGGAATTGGACGAGAGACAGTGAGAGCAGGAGAGAAACAAACGGATGGAAACAGCGGCTGAGTTTAGGTTGTACTGAAGCACAACAGGTGATATGAAAACAAAATAACAAACCCAGTCCTTGTTTATTGGTTCCAGACTGTAAGTTTCCATCATCTCTGATTGTCCCTCAGCTTTGCAATTTCCATAAAGGCCTGAGCCGTGGACATACAATCAAAGCTAATGGAAGCCTTAGCCACATTAGCTACACAATGTGCTAACACTAAGGATATTCAGTTCCTCAGATACTGGGAGTGATGAAGACTCTTGCGTTCACTCGTACAGTCAACAGTACAAGTTTTAGAAACTACATAAAGCTGGTGGACTGTGAGGCAGCTGCTCATTCTGAATGTCTCACCTGGAAGTGAGGGGGTAGGATTAAAAAAAGTTTGAGTGACCAACTGTCTTCATTCTTGCCGTTAGAAAAACTGACTTTGGAGAAATACAACCGTGGTCATCTTTTTAAAGAATTTTGGTGCCCTATACTTTCGGGTATGGCAAAAGCATGACCTTGCAGATCAAGTTTTGTATACATGCTGTCCTTTTATTTTTTATGTGTGTGTGTGTTTTTGTTGTTGTTGTAGTCGTTGGGGTGTCTGTCTATCCCTATAAGGGTGGGGGGTGGGGAAAAACACTTAAAGGAAAGTTGTAAACAAGTGTTAACTGTAAAATCGAGGACCAGTACCTCGGTATGTTATGAGTGATTTTCTTTTGACAAATAAAAAGATACATGTTAAAAAAAATAAAAAAAGTTTGAGTTTGAGCAGTACTTCTACTGGTTCATGGTAATACGTAGTACTTTATTTATATTCTTGGGTTTCTTTTTTTTAGACAAATAATAGTAGGAGATGTTTTTTTTTACCTTGACATGTTTCGACTGTCATC